>PVHX01004344.1:0-127241 GCA_004024805.1 Geosciurus inauris | reverse complement strand
TCCCATCCAAAGTTCCTCCATTTCTCCTATGTTCCCCATTCCCACCCCCGTTATGTATCAGCATCCACTAATCAGAGAAAACATTCGGCATTTGGTTTTTTGGGATTGGCTTCACTTAGCATAATGTTCTCCAATTCCATCCATTTACCTGCAAATGCCATAATTTTATTCTCTTTTATTGCTGAATAATATTCCATTGTGTATATGTACCACAGTTTCTTTATCCATTCATCTATTGAAGGGCATCTGGGTTGCTTCCACAGTTTAGCAATTGTGAATTGTGCTGCTATAAACATTGAGGTGGCTGCGTCACTGTAGTGTGCTGTTTTTAAGTCTTTAGGGTATAGGCCAAGGAGTGGGATAGCTGGGTCAAATGGTGGTTCCATTCCAAGTTTTTTAAGTAATCTCCATACTACTTTCCAGATTGGTTGCATCAATTTATAGTCCCACCAGCAATGTTTGAGTGTGTCTTTTTCACCACATCCTCACCAGCACTTATTGTTGCTTGTATTTTGGATAGCTGCCATTCTGACTGGGGTGAGATGAAATCTGAGAGTAGTTTTGATTTGCATTTCTCTAATTGCTAGAGATGTTGAACATTTCTTCATATATTTGTTTATTGATTGTATATCTTCTTCCAAGAAGTTTCTATTCATCTCCTTAGCCCATTTATTGATTGGGTTGCTTGTTTTTTTTTTTTTGGTGTTAAGTTTTTTGAGTTCTTTATATATCTTGGAGATCAGTGCTCTATCTGATGTGCGTGTGGCAAAAATTTGGCTCCAGAATGTAGGTTGTCTGTTCACCTCATTGACTGTTTCTTTTGCTGAGAAGAAGCTTCCAAATACTGTTTTAAGCACTTTATATTTGTTAACTACTTTAACCCTCATAATAGTCCTGTAAAGTAGGCATTATTTGTGATAATCACTTTACAGATGAATTGAGACACAAATGGTTAAGTACTTTGTCCCAGATCAAAAGGAACAAATATCAGAGTCAAGTTTTGAATTGAAGTAGTCTACCTTCAGAGTCCCTGTCCTTAACCACTGTACTATATCACACTCACCTATTAACACATGTCTTGCATGAATTAGCAGAGAAACCAAACCATTATCTCTAAATTGAAATTCTCACAGACAATAAAAATCAGACAATAAACCAAATTCTGATTCTATGATCATCTTTATCCCCAATGAATGAAATTTTTTCCAGTAGTTGCAAAAAACGAGACTTAAAATAAAAAGCACTTTATTTATTTATTTGAGACAGTGTCTTTCTATGTTGCCCAGGCTGGCCTTGAACTCTTGTACTCCAGTGATCCTTTTGCCTTAACCTCACCAGTAGCTGGAACTTACAGGCACGCACCACTGCACACAACAAAAAACAAAAACAAAACCAAAAACAAACAAAAAACACAGGAAAACTTGGATCCAAATGAAAATTCATGTTCTGTCCAGTACTAAGACATAGTGCCGCTCTGCCCATTTTCCCATTTTGGGGGTAAATTCAGTTATTTCTGGACATACCTGGATGGGAATAGAATATTTTTTTTCTTTTTTCTTTTTGGCAATAGAGTATTTTCATAGTGCTCTTATAATAGTGACTATTCATGTCAGTTCATCTCAAGTCAGCAGGGTTCCATGAAAAACTTAAAGAAGAGCTACATCCACTTCTACCTCCAAACCTACCTTCTCAGTGATTGTTTTGGTCCTTCTTTGTGGTGGCTCCTATCCTCTCTATTTTTCCTTCTGGTGTTGGGGATTGAATCCAGGGGCATTCTACCACTGAGTTATATTCCTAGGCTTTCTTAAAATTTTTTGAGACAGATTCTGGTTAGGTTGCCCAGGCTAGCCTTGAACTTGCAGTCTTCTTGTCTCAGCTTCCAGAGTAGCTGAGATTACAGGCATGAGCCATCTTCCTCAGATCCATTCTCTTTAATTTTAAGCAAAATTTCGTCTGGTACCTCCAGGAACTGATACGTTTTTTATAAAGCAAAGAACAGCAGGAGACTAATTATTATCAAATTGAGAATTTAAAAAACTGGGTGGAGGGCTGGTTGTGGCTCAGCGGTAGAGCATTTGCCTACCGCAGGTGAGGCACTGGGTTCGATCCTCAGCACCACATAAAAATAAAGGTATTATGTTCGCTTACAACTAAAAAAAAAAAAAAAATTAAAAAAAACCTGGGTGGATATTTAGATACCGGAATAAACAGTGGAGGAAGGATGGTGCGTGAATTGCATACCAGGAAGTGTGCATATAAAAATCACTTCTCTTTTGCCTAATTCACTCCCTTTAGACAACATTAAGATAACGAAGCCGGGTGCTGTGGTGCACGCCTGTAATCCCAGCACTTTGGGAAGCTGAGACAGGAGAATCACGAGTTCGAAGCCAGGCTCAGCAATGGGGAGGCACTAAGCAATTCAGTGAGACCTCTTCTTTGAATAAGACACATAACAGGGCTGGGGATGTGGCTCAGTGGTCGAGTACCCCTGAGTTCAATCCGTGGTACCAAAAAATAAAAATAAAAATAAAGAAAGAAAAAAAGAAAAAGAAAAATATAACAATGGGTATGTTCTGTCTCAAAAACAGGGGTCAAAGATATATTTTTTCCTTTGCCATCAAAAGAAGGCCTAACCACATGCACAATAAATAAAGCATGCCAGTAGGAAGATGAACTTTACTGTTCAGTATTGTAAGGAAGACAGAAATAGTGGTCAGAGAGATGGTAAAGCAGTTTAAAAAAGAATTCATGGTAATAGGAGGAAATGGACTGCAACTGCTTTGCCACTGAGACTGTAGAGTGCATATACCCAGGCAAGTGCAATTTAACATCAAGAACTAATTTCAAAAAATTAAAATGAATTGGGAGCAGTGACGTCAGCCTGTAATCCCACTGACTCTGGAGGCTGAGGCAGGACCGCAAGTTCGAGGCCAGCCTTAGTAAATTTAGCGAGCCCCTCTGAAACTTGGAAAGCCCCTGTCTCAAAAATAAAAAATGAAAAGAAACTGGGAATGTAGCCCAATGGTAGAGCTCCCTGGACTTAATTTCCAGTAGGGGCGGGGAGTTAAAATTAAACAATAATACAGCAGCGTACCATCTTCTTGTGAATTTCATACAATTTTAGTTTGACTCTAGGCCTGCCACTAACAACGGTGTTTAAAGAGATCCTCCTGGGTATCTGAGGGATCCCAGTCGTAGGGCAGAGAAGCCCAGGCTTCACAACCCAGCCGTGTTTGCTGTGGTTATGCGCACGTGGTGGGCACTCAGCCCTCCCCTGATGTGACAGGTGGAGGTGGGACAGGGCAGGCCGGAGACCGTCCAACCCCGAAAGGCTGTAGGTCGTGCAGAACGTGGGTCGGCTGAGGCCGATTCGGACGTGCGAGGCCGAGGGGCAGCGGAGGGACCCACAGACCAAAGGCTTGCAGCCACGGCCGACTTGCGGACGAGGTGGGCCCGGGGCGCCCCGGCCCGCGGCCTGGGGGCGGGAGGGGGCGTGGCCTGCGGGAGGCCCTCCCTCCGGGCCGCGGCGGTGACTGGGCGGGCGGGGGGCGGGAGACGCTCTGTCCCACGCTCGCCCAGCGCTCGGTGGTTTAAAGATGGCGGCGGCGGCGTTGGGGGCGCGGAGCCGCCGGAGGGGGAGGGAGAAGGAGAATCTGTGAGTAGCCGAGAGGTAGCGCGGCGGCTGCTGTGAGGAGTCCGGGCGCGGAGCCGCCGGCAGCCCGGCCCCGGGTCTGGGCTGGGCGGGAGAGGCCGGAGCCCGCCAGGAGCCCGAGGCCGGAGCCGAGGAGGAATGTGACCAGGGGTCGGCGGGGGCGCGGGAGTACGCGAGAGCAGGGATGGGGCAGCAGGTGGGCCGCGTCGGGGAGGCTCCGGGGCTCCAGCAGCCCCAGCCGCGCGGGATTCGGGGCAGCAGTGCAGCCAAGCCCTCGGGCCGCAGGCGGGACCCGGCGGGGCGCAGCACGGAGACCGGCTTCAATATCTTCACCCAGCATGGTGAGTGTGTCCGGGAGCCGGCGTGAGGGCGTGGGGGAGGCCGGGGGTGGGGTCGGGGCGGGGTGCGAGGCGGACTGGCAGCCTGGGGGGTTCGGGGGTGGAGGGGTGCCGGAGAGTGGGGGCGGAATCTGCTGCCATCTGGGCCAGTCACGGGAGGCGAGTCACACCCCTCCCCCCTCCCGTCTCCAGCCTGGCTGGCAGCTCCTGGGGGCGGAGGAGAGCCGTGGTCTCAGGCACTGTGGATGGACTGTCCTCCACCGTGTGACCGGGCTGTGTGGCTGGGGGACAGTGGATGGTATCCCCCGGGGAGGGAAAAGCGAAGGAGGTATGAGCTGAGTCTGGAAGATGAGAGGATAAACCGGTTGTTAGCGAAGGGAACCTGAGTTGTACCTCAAGGGATTGAGGAATGGGAACTAATCTCAGGAGATTATGGCATATAAGGTTATGTGTACAAATCAGGCTATGGGCAGCGTCAGAGTGGTAACTGTGAAGAGCGCCCTGACATATCCTTCCATAGGAAACGTAAGAGGAGCATCTCATCATTTTTGACATTTTTGTTTTCAAACTAGAAATGAAGGGCTTTTCCAGATCATACTGTTCTGTGCTGAGTAGAACACACGATTCTGATACTGTTGGCAGAGGCTGTGAGTTGGTGGGCATGGTTAGGGTTTTGTGGCTATGAACAAGAGTTTTTTCTTTATACTGCGTTTGTGTGTGTGTGTATGCACGTACATACATACGTGCATATATTCTCTATATTAGTCTGGAACCTCTTTGGTCTTATTTCTGTATTTTTAGATGAGTTGTCTCCAAACTCTTATGTCATACCCTCTTAGCAAAAAATTTGAGCATACATTCTAATAATTTATATGTCTTTATTATATATTACGTAACTTGTAAACATTTAGAGAAATAAAAGAATGAGATGGTGATGGTCGCAGTGATGCACGCCTTTAGTCTCAGTGACTGGGGAGACTGAGGTAGGAGGATCACAAGTTCCAGGCTAGCATCTAATTTATGAGGCTCTCAGCAACCTAGCAAGAACTTGTCTTAAAATAAAAAAGGATTGGGGATATAGCTCAATGCTAAAGTGCCCCTGGGTTCAATCCTCAGTACCAAAAAAAAAAAAGGATGAGATGAAAAAATAAGTATAGGACCTGGGGGTGCAGCTCAGTGGTAGGGTGCATGCTTAATATGTGTGAGGCCCTAGGTTCAATCCCCAGCACCACTACTACAAATAAGAAAACAAAATAAGTTGTTTTTTTTTTGGTACCAGGGATTGAGCTCAGGAGTATTTGACCACTGAGACACATCCCTACCTCTATTTTGTGTTTTATGTAGAGACAGGGTCTCACTGAGTTGCTTAGCGCCTTGCCGTTGCTGAGGCTGGCTTTGAACTCGTGATTCTCCTGTCTCAGCCTCCCAAAGTGCTAGGATTACAGGTGTGCGCCACGTGCCCGGCACAAAATAAGTTTTTGTTAAGACTTTTAAGACCAAGTGTGGTGGTGCATGCCTGTAATCCTAGCTACTCTGGAGGCTTGCATGTTCAAGGCCAGCCTGGGAACTTAATGAGATTCTGTCTTAAATAAAGTTAAAGAAGGACTGAGGGACTGGGGATATAGCTCAGTTGGTAGAGTGCTTGCCTTGCATGCACAAGGCCCTAGGTTCAGTCCCCAGCACCACCAAAAAAAAAAAGGGCATGAGAATGTAGCTCAGTAATAGAGTGCTTGACTGGCATGCATGAAGTTCACTCTCTGGTACTGCAAAAAAAGAGAAAAAGTTCTTTCTTTTTCCCCTGCACTTCAGTGGATCTCTTTGCACCTTTCCAACAGTGTACTTTTGAGACCACTTTTTTAGAAGAAGGAAGAATAGAAAGGGGAGAAAACAAAATTGACCTTCATGAGTAGATACCCCAAAACCTGATAGGGGCTAGAGATACAGATATGACTTCTATAGAAAAGACTGACAATTGAAATTGGATGAGAAGTAGCAAACTGGAGTTTCAGTGAGTATGCATATAGAAAATTATAAAGGATAAAGGAGGCAGGTTGTTCTGTACTACATAGTTTAGGGAAGAAGAAAAAAGGTATGAACTATTCCTTAGAAATGAAGTTTTGGAGGAATGATGAGTGGTAGCATGCAAAGAGAGATGAGTTCAAGGATCTGTGGCTCCTAGGTGAGTTGTGTCAGAAAGTTCTGTAGTCAAAAGTATTTCAACTTTTGCGGGGGGTGGGGGGGTATGGTGGTGCATGCCCGTAATCCAAGCACCTAGGGAGGCTGAGGCAGGGGGATCAGGGTTCAAAGCCAGCCTCAGCAAAAGCGAGGTGCTAAGCAAACTCAGTGAGACCCTGTCTCTAAATAAAATACAAATAGGGCTGAGGATGTGGCTCAGTGGTCAAGTGCCCCAGAATTCAATCCCCAGTACCAAAGAAAAAGAAAAGAAACAACAGTTTACTTTTTGGGGGCATCAGGGGGGATTGAACCCAGGGTCGCTTTTGCACTGAGCTACATCCCAACCCTTTTTCTATTTTTTATTTTGAGACAGTCTCTCTAGGTTGCTGAGGCTGGCCCCAAACTTGTGATTCTCCTGCCTCAGCCTCCTGAGTCACTGAATTACAGGTGAGCACCACCATGCCTGGCCTGAGCTGTTGTTTGTTTGTTTCTTTCTTTCTTTCTGTACTGGGGATTGAACTCAGGGGTACTCGACCACTGAGCCACATCCCCAGCCCTATTTTGTGTTTTATGTAGAGACGGAGTCTCACTGAGTTGTTTAGTGCCTCGCCATTGCTGAGGCTGGCTTTGAACTCGCGATCCCCTGTCTCAGTCTCCCTAGACGCTGGGATTATGGGCGTGCAACCCCAAGCCTGGCTTAGCTGTTTTTTTTTTTTTTTTTTGTGGTACCGGGGATTGAACTCAGGGGCCCTTGACCACTGAGCTACATCCCCAGCCCTATTTTGTGTTTTATTTAGAGACAGGGTCTCACTGAGTTGCTTAGCGCCTCGCCTTTGCTGAGGCTGGCTTTGAACTCGCGATTCTCCTGTCTCAGCCTCCCAAAGTGCTGGGATTACAGGCGTGTGCCACCGCACCTGGCAGCTATTGTTTCTTAATGGAGGAGATATAGGTGATTTGACCCTATCCAAGCTTTCCATGTCTGCTATTAAAAATGTGCTCCAGCTGGGGTTATGGCGCAGTGGTAGCGTGCTCGCCTAGCACGGGTGAGGCCCTGGGTTCAATCCTCAGCACCACATAAAAATAAAATAAAGATATTCTGTCCACCCACAACTAAAAAATAAATAAATATTTAAAAAAAAACGTGCTCCAGCATCTCTTCATAAAATATATGAATATATATTTTTTTATTTTTAGTTGTAGATGGATGCAATACCTTTATTGTTTATTTAGTTTTTTTATGTGGTGGCTGGGGATCAAACCCAGTGCCTCACACATGCCAGGCAAGTGCTCTACCACCGAGCCACAACCCCAGCCCAAATATATGAATAGTTTTTGCAGGTGCTGGATGAGTTAGTCTTTATTGAAGTCACTTCATAAAACACAAGAAGAAATGAATTAGTAGTTTTTAGGGAAAAATTATCCTTTGCTTCATTATGGGAAATGTTACTGTGCATTAAACTTGGCCCAGTGGGTAACAGTGATCTTGTTCCTCTGTATCTTATTCAGGACATAAGATTTTTAGAGAAAGAGGAAGTCGTGAAGAATGGGATAGGAAGAGATTTTGAAGGATGGACAGGATTTAGATCTGTGGAGCAGGAAAAACAGGGTAGGCTGGGAGGAGAAACAACTTGAACAGGAACAATGGAAATGGACCTGATTTGTTGATGGTATAGTGAGGGAAAACATCAGTCAGGAGTGAAGTAACCTAAGAGTGGGGGGAAAAAATCCTAGAGCAAAAATTGAGAGTCAAGTTCAGGTCTTGGCTCTACCTGGCTGGATGATTTAGTCACCATCATTGAATTTCTTTATCTGTAAAATGAGAGATACCTTTTGCTTCTTTACAATTTTATGATTCTAATTGAGAAGTAGTAGGAAGAAAACTTTGAATAGCTCAGTTGGACTGGGTTATGGGAAATCTGGCAGAGAAGTTTATATCAGTTTTACTGATTTGCTAGTTTATAGGATCTATCAATAAACCCAGGTGTGAAATGCTGAGATGCTAGAATGTGCAAGCATCTACGACCTTGTTGAAGGCAGTGGATTTGGAAGCATTGGATATAGGAAGTGTGAATTCAGGGGACATTTCATTCATGCGTCTATTTATTGGGCTCTGGGGATGATGTTGTAGCATAACAATCCTTATCTTCGTGATTTTTTTTTAAAAATATTTTTTAGTTGTTGATGGACACAATGTCTTTATTTTATTGCTTTGTATGTGGTGCTGAGGATTGAACACAGGGCCTCACGCATGCAAGGCAAGCGCTCTACCGCTGAGCTACAATCCCAGCCCCACCTTCGTGATTTTTTAAAAAATATTTTTTTAGTTGTTGATGGCCTTTTATTTATGTATATACATATGGTGCTGAGAACTGAACCCAGTGCCTCACACATGCTAGGCAAGTGCTCCACCGCTGAGCTACAACTCCAGCCCTCATGATTTGATCTAGAGGAAGAAAGAAGAGAGGTCACTTCAGAGTTCTTGTTAAGGGAGCCATTCTGCCTGGATTTAAAACCTGATTCAGTTGTGTGACCTTGGCCAGTTATTTAACTTTTATTCCTTGGATTCTCAGTTTGTAAAATGGGGATAATAATTGTATCTAGAATTATGAGTTTCTGCTTGCAAACTGCTAAGAAATGTGCCTGGCATATATTAAGATCTCACTGTTTGTTAGCTGCTCCCATTACTAGTACTACTAGTGCTGCTACTGCTAGTACTGATATTATTATTATTATTATTATTTTTAAATATTTTGTTTTTTAGTTGTAGATGGACACAATGTCTTTATTTTATTGCTTTGTATGTGGTGCTGAGGATTGAACCCAGGGCCTCACGCATGCGAGGCAAGCGCTCTACCGCTGAGCCACAATCCCAGCCCCTAGTACTGATATTATTGTTAAAAATAGGGATAAGTCAAAAAGTTATGCCATGATTTTGAACCTGGCTAACTGGGATGATGGTGATTTTATTGACAAATTTGGAAGTTGGAAGTTGATTGAAAGGATGAGAACAGGATAAGTTTGTTGCCAAAGCTAGTATGAAAAGAGTGGAATTAGCAAATAATATAGAAAACACAGGCAAAATTGGTACTGTCTTTTAGACAGATGAGTATTTAAAAACTTTTCTGTAGACCAGGATTTCTTAACCTTGATAGTACTGACATTTTGGGCTGAATATTTGTATTAGGGGTCTGTCCTGAGCATTGTGGGATATTTAGTTAGCATCTCTGGCACTACAGATGCCATTAGCACCCACTTGTGCCTTCTTACATATAAGCAAAAACGTCTCTATTTGCTGAGTACAGTGGCGTAGGCCTGTAATCCCAGTGGCTGGGGAGGCAAACGCAGGAGGATCACAAGTTCAGTGTTAGCCTCAGCAACATAGCAAGGCCCTATGCAACTTAGCAAGTTGTCTCAAAATAAAAAATAAAAAGGGCTGGGGATGAAGTTTAGTAGTAAAGCGCCCCTGGGCTCAATTCTTGGTACCAAAGAAAACAAAAAAATCCAAAACTCTCAAGTCATTGCTAAATCCTGGGGTCTGGTGGATAGTGAAAACTACCCTTATTTGATAATCACTACTTAGAACGTGGTCGATTCTGAATTGAATGAATAAATGAATTAGATTCAAAGGCTCCTCATTGGACATACCATTTGACATAAGAGGAAAAAAAAAACAAAAAACCTGGACCCTAGAACTAGTGTATAACTCACTGTCTTGTTTGCAATGTTGAGGTATTAGTGTGTAACTTCATTATGAAAGTTAGGTCTGACTGCCCCCCCCCCTTTTTTTTTTTGGTGGTGATTGATTGCAGGGACACTCCACCACTGAGTCACATTCCTAGCCCTTTTTATTTACTTTTATTTTTAAATTTGAGACAAGGCCTCACTAAGTTGCTGAGGCTGGCCTTGAACTTGTGATCCTCCTGCCTCAGCCTCACCAGTAGCTGGAATTACGGGTGTGTACCACCAGGCCAGGTCAGATAGACTCTTGAGTTTATGTGTGAATATATGACATACTTTTAAACAGCTGAATGATTTCACTTTAATTTTATTTCTTTTTTATTTTCTGAAAATTCTAGTAAAAATAAACCATGAATTATGAGATTTTGAATTGAAAATTTCCCATAAGTCAAATTCATTATTTAAAGTCATCTGATTTTTTTTCTTTTGCATCTATGAAGGGTGTAGGCACCCCAGGTTGAAAATGATATTCTAGAAAGAT
The DNA here is from genome assembly GCA_004024805.1 of Geosciurus inauris. Lineage (NCBI taxonomy): Eukaryota > Metazoa > Chordata > Mammalia > Rodentia > Sciuridae > Geosciurus > Geosciurus inauris. Next base: position 116,857 of record PVHX01004344.1, on the reverse strand, counting down.
ATGGCAACCTACTATAGTGGTCACTGAATCTTTTTTTTTTTAATATATATATTTTTAGTTGTAGATGGACACAAATATTTTTATTTATTTTTATGTGGTGCTGACGATCGAACCCAGTGCCTCACGCATGCAAGGCTGTACCACTGAGCCACAATCCCAGCCCGGTCACTGAATCTTTTTTTTTTTCCCTGTGGTGGGGATCGAACCAAGGACCTTGCACGTTCTACCCACTGAACTACATTCCCAGCCATTTTTTATTTTGGGTCAGGGTCTCCCTAAATTGCTGAGTCTGGCCTTGAACTTGGAATCTTCCTGCTTCAGCCTTCTAAGTAGTTGGGATTACAAGCTTGTAGGCTATGGTGCCTGGCAGTGGTCACTGATTCTTAGGAAAACTAAAATTTAATTTTTTAAATTTAATTTTTCAGTTGTGCTGGGGATCAAACCCAGCATGTACTAGGCAAGCATTTTACTACTGAGCTCTATTGCCAGACTTGAAAACTATAATTTAAAAAAAGAAATCAGCTGTTAGATTTTTAAAAAAAAATTTTTTTTTTAGTTGTAGATGGACACAATAGCTTTATTTATATATTTTTATGTGGTGCTGGGGATCGAACCCAGTGCCTCACACTTGTGAGGCAAGTGCTGTACCACTGAGCTACAGCCCCAGCCCCCAGCTGTTAGATTTTTATTAACCTCTAAATCTGTGTTACAAATGTATAGTTGTGTCTGTAATTTTGGTGAAGAGACAAAATAAATTGTGGTACAGGTTCTGTAATTACAGCCCAATTGATATTAAGCTACACGTAAAATTATAAAGTCTGAATTTTCTCTGTGAGGGTCTTCAGCTTATTTTAAAAAGAAAATAAAAGTTAAAAGAAAAATCACTATCTTCCCTGTTTGAATGTTCTTTTCCCTCTTCATTCTTTATCAGCATAAAGAATGATGATAACATTTGAGTAGCTTTTTAGAGTTTATGAAGAAAGTCATATTTCTTTCATCTAATTTGACATTAACAAGTACAGCATAAAATAGATGAAGCAGGTCTTAATATTCCTATTTTTTAGATGAATGAGTTAGGAAAACTAGGTGATTTCCCAAGGTCACAGAGCTTGAACTGAAAGTTAGTTTTTTCCCTCAGAGTCTTGCCATTGTGTAAAGATGTGGAGAATGTGGATTTTAGAATCGAATAGAATTGGATTCAAATCCTGCCTTGTGTCTGACATTAGCATATGGTTTATCACTCTACCTCAACAGATTGTTGAAAGAATTTAATGAAAAATGTAAAACTCTTCAGGAAGTGCCAGGCACTAGTACTCAATAAGTAGCAATTTTGTTATTTACTTCAAGATGAGTGTGAATATTAAATGAGTTTTATGTGGAAATGTTTTGTAAACTAAAGCACTGATACTGTTATGATGGCAGGTCGAAATATAGAAGTGTCTTAGTATTTACATTTTAAGTCTTTATTTTCTCTCCTTCTTAAGTAACTTCTGATTATTAGAGGGCTTTCAGAAAGCAGCAAAAAAATAGGGGAATTTTGAGAATCTGAAATCACTTTAGATCTGCCTGAAGGTAATTGATATCATCTCCAGACAATTGTTACAGGAGTTGAGTGGCAGAGGATAAGTAGTTCATGGTTCTTGTGATTTTTTTTTTTTTTTTTTTTCATTCTTGAGAGTTGAACCAGGAACTGGCCAGCATGATTGTGAAGTTGATAGGGACCGCATTCTAAACTGGCATCTTGGTTTGCTAGTTAAATTTAATAACTTTTACTTTTGCAGATAAAAATTTGTGATGGCCGGGTGCGGTGGCGCATGCCTGTATTCCCAGCACTTTGGGAGGCTGAGACAGGAGAATCTCAAGTTCAAAGCCAGCCTCAGCAACGGCGAGGTGCTAAGCAATTCAGTGAGACCCTGTCTCTACATAAAACACAAAATAGGGCTGGGGATGTGGCTCAGTGGTTGAGTGCCCCTGAGTTCAATCCCTGGTACAAAAAAAAAATTTACGATGTATACTATAACCCTCATTTGCCCCCTTATTCTTTCTCTGGCTGTAAAGTTTCTTCTTGTTAGAAGCTTGTGTTAGTTGGACTTTTATATTCTTGAAGTTGTCAAATTGGGCATTTTATCAGTGGGGTATTCTATGTGTAGAGATTTCAAAATGTTTAAGAACCTGATCATTCTCAATGGATTTTTTTCCTGGAATAGGAAATTTGAGAGTGTTACTTTAGCATGGAGAGCTTGTTAAAACATAGTTTGCTGGGTCCCACCTCAAGAGTTTCTGATTTGGGCTTAAGGAGGGTCTTGAGAATTTGCTTTCCTCCTTCTGTTCCTCCCTTCTTTCCAATTGAACCCAGAGATGCTGTGCTACTGAGCTGTATTCTCAACCCTTTTTATATTTTATTTATTTATTTATGTATTTTTTTGGTACCAGGGATTGAACTCGGGCACTCAACCACTGAGCCACATCTCCAGCCCTATTTTGTGTTTTATGTAGAGACAGGGTCTCACTGAGTTGCTTAGTGCCTCGCGTTGCTGAGGCTGGCTTTGAACTCGCGATTCTCCTGTCTCAGCCTCCCTAAGTGCTGGGCTTATAGGCGTGCACCACTGCACCTGGCTTCAGCCTTTTTTATTTTTGATGCAGGGTCTTGCTTAGTCGCTGAGACTGACCTCAGACTTGAGATCCTCCTGACTCAGCCTCCTGAATAGCTGGGATTATAGGTGCGTCCTCTTGTGTGTGGGAAGAATTCTCATTTCTGACAAAATTTCCAGGTGTTGCTAGGGCTGGTGTCTGGGGCCATACTTTGAAAGCTATTGGTAATGGGAGACGAAGAGTAATGGATCAGAGGTACTCAGATATTGTCAGAGCACATAGTGTACTGATTCTCTACTAAAAACTATTGCAAAATTCCATTTGTTTCAAGTCTAGTGTCTGCATGCAGTTGACCACTCTCTTTTACCATCTTTTGTGGTTTATTTCTAAAAGTTCATATGTTGAGAGATGTATTTTGAAAGAATCTGGAGTCACCAGGGAAAAGGAAAGGTAGGGAACATAAGGTTCTGCTGACAGACTTGTGCGACAGCCATGTGGGCTTCATTTAGTTCTTGGAAGAATGAAGTGATGAGATAATTGCCATTTATTACCTGGCATGTTCTAAGTATTTTATATCTAATATAACTTAAACCTCATAAAACTTGTTTGCCCAAATTGAACATGGTTAGGGACCAAAGAAATTGGGATATCTATTTGTGATCCTGTGGTTTTTGTATATGATGGTACTTGTTACCTTTGTGGTATATATGTATTTGTGTATGTGTATACATGCGTATACATACAAGGCTTTTTACCTCATCTCTCTTGAGACTAGTGATGAAGTTTTCAGAATGGTGGGCAAGGATTAAAATTGTATAGTCTATGGCTATGGATTGAGACTTAGACATATATGATATTGTAATGAAGGGAGCAGTAGACACTACTGCTATTTGGAATCTCATGGTAACATTGAACTGGTGTTTGAATCTCTAGGCTTAGGGTTACTAATATCATTAAAGACTTTTTTTTTTTTTTTTTTTTTGGTACTAGGGATTGAACTCAGGGGTACTTGACCACTGAGCCACATCCGCAGCCCTATTTTGTGTTTTATTTAGAGATAGGGTCTCACTGAGTTGCTTAGTGCCACATTCTTGCTGAGGCTGGCTTTGAACTTGCAATTCTCCTGTCTCAGCCTCCCAAAGTGCTGGGGTTACAGGTGTGCACCACCACGCCCAGCTCACTAAAGACTTTTATATAAACCTCCCCACTCACCATAAATACTATTTATCCTTTTTTTTTTCAAATTTTTATTTATTTTTTTAGTTGTAGGTGGACAGAATATCTTTATTTTATTTTTATGTGGTGCTGAGGATCGAACCCAGTGCCTCACGCGTGCTAGGCGAGCGTGCTACCACTGCGCCACAATCCCAGCCCCACTATTTATCCTTTTTATTATTTTATCCTTTTGGTTTTTTTTTTTTTTCTTTAATTTTTTTTGGTTGTAGATGGACACAATATCTTTATTTTATTTATTTGTATGTGGTGCTGAGGATCGAACCCAGTGCCTCACGCATGCGAGGCAAGCGCTCTACCACTGAGCTACAATCCCAGCCCATCCTTTTGGCTTTTTAAGAAAATTATCAAGAAGACTTACAGGGGCTGGAGGTGTATCTCAGTGATAGAGTGGATGCTTAGTGTGCATGAAGCCTTGGATTTCATCCACACAAAGATTTATAGATGTCAAGGGTAGTATATGGGGCTACTATCAGAAAATGGATGCACTTAGCCACGTTCTTTTTCTTTTTCTTGTGCTGGGGATTGAACCAGGGCCTTGTATATACTAGGCAAGCCCTCTATCAACTGAGCTATATCCCAGCCCTAAGCTATGTTTCTTTATGAATGTAGAAAAGAGTATAGAATATTAGTTACCAATGCCCTCTAATATCAGCAGTACACCATGCGGGTAGAGGGTTTTTTAAAGAAGTACTAACTGGTAATATTGTGTACTTATAGGTATTGATTGCATAAATATATTTGTGTGAATAGCTTTTGGATTCTAAGATGCTGGGTTGTAAGGATTGATTTCTTTGTCCTGTATCCTTCACACAGTACCTGCTATGTAGTAGATAATCTTTTTTTTTATTAAAATATTTTATTCTAGTTCTTGATGGACCTTTATTTTATTAATTTATTTATATGTGGTGCTGAGAGTTGAACCCATTGCCTCACATGTGCTAGGCAAGTGCTCTACCACTGAGCCACAACCCCAGCCCATAGTGGATACTCTTCAGTAATTATGGAACAATGTTTTTTCCTGATTTAACATTTATACATCTTTTTATATATTTCTATAATAGTGTCAGATAAAAACGTTTTAAATAACAGTATGTCCAATTAGGAACAGTTTTATATGATAAAATTTACTAGTTTCCTTTTTTTTTTTCTCTTGATATTAGAATATTTAGATGTAGGAGCTTCTGGGGTATTTGTGGGGAGGGGTATTATCTTACAGAATGTTAATATTAAAAATGAAGAACTCTAATAAACATGTTAGAATCTATATTAACCACTTAAAGTGATATACTTAGTTTATTATTGTTTTTTTTTTTTTTTTTTTTTTTTTAAATATTTTTTTAGTTGTAGATGGACACAATGTCTTTATTTTATTGCTTTGTATGTGGTGCTCAGGATCGAACCCAGGGCCTCACGCATGCGAGGCAAGCGCTCTACCACTGAGCTACAATCCCAGCCCCTTAGTTTATTATTGTAATGTGTAATTTCTAGTGATCTTTTTTATTCTTAGATGGTGGGAGAATTTAAAAAAATTTTTTAGCTTAAAACTCCTGAACATTTTCTTTATTTCATTTTCATTCCTTCTGTACTAATTGCCCATGTTAACATCTCTGAGAGAATTTTTAGTTTTAATTTACACAGAACTGCTGTCCAGAACAATGTTGCTGCTCAGATAGATTTTGATGAACATCATGGTTAAAAAAGCAGTGGCACAAGCCTGTAATCCCAGCACTTAGGGAGGCTGAGACAGGAGAATCGTGAGTTCAAAGCCAGCCTCAGCAATGGCAAGGCGCTAAGCAACTCAGTGAGACTCTGTCTCTACATAAAACACAAAATAGGGCTGGGGATGTGGCTCAGTGGTCCAGTGCCCCTGAGTTCAATCTCCAGTACAAAAAAAAAAAAAAGCTAAAAAGTTTAGTGTGTCTCGGGCTGGGATTGTGGCTCAGTGGTAGAGCGCCTGCCTCGCATGTGGGAGGCACTGGGTTCGATCCTCAGCACCACGTATAAAAAAATGAATAAATAAAGGTCAATCTACAACTAAAAAAATAAAAAATAAAAAGTTTAGTGTGTCTCTGTGTGTGAAAGTGTGATATTTTGTATAATATCTCTTGGTTTCTGATTACTGCCTTTTTTATTTGTGGGCATATTTTCAATATGATTATTATATTAATACGAAAATCTTTTCAATTTGTTTTCAACTAGTTTTTTTTTGGTACTAGGGATTGAACTCAGGGGTACTCAACCACTGAGCCACATCCCCAGCCCTATTTGGTGCTTTAGAGACAGTGTCTCACTGAGTTGCTTAGTGCCTCGCCATTGCTGAGGCTGGCTTTGAACTCGCGATTCTCCTGTCTCAGCCTCCCCAAGTGCTGAGATTATAAGCGTGTGCTACTGTGCCTGGCTTCAACTGGTCTTTCACTCAGATAAACACATGGATAAGTACACATTAAATATAATAGTAAATCCAATTTAAACTTGATTGCTTCAAGAACTGAGAACAACATTGGACATTTTTCCACTTTGCTTTGTTCTGTGAATTTGCTGAGGCTGTGTGGTGGTACCACAGGCTCCTCCCAAGTGAACTCTGCCAGCCTTGGCTGTAGATCAGCAGGCCCAGTCATTTGTATTCCCGGGTTTGCTGTCTAAGGAGAAGGGTTTAGAAACCCTTTACTTGATGTGGACAAGGTCAAAGAAAATGTTCTGTAACTTAATAAATACAGTGATATGTGCCCATACAATTTTGTTAACATGTTTCTCTTTATACACTAATTCCAGCAAATTAAAGTAGCAATACTGAGATAGGATTGAAGATTGCCACTTAGCAATCTGTGGTTCCAGGTAATTACTAAGAAAACATTTTCTTAAAACTAACAGTCCTAATAAGCACAGTTTGTATCATCCATCTGTTCCTCATCAAAAAGAAAATTTGATACATGAATTTTTTTGTTACATAGCTTTCTTGAATTAATTTTGAAATTTGCATTTCTGACTGCATAATAATGTATAAAGATCTCAATGTAAGAAACAATTCTTGGAGTGCTTGCCTAGCCCATGTGAAGCACTGGGTCCGATCCTCAGCACCGCATGAAAACATAAGTAAAGGTTTAATTCTTTTTTTTTTTTTTTTGGTACTGGGGATGGAACTCAGGAGCACTCGACCACTGAGCCACATCCCCAGCCCTATTTTGTGTTTTATGTAGAGACAGGGTCTCACTGAGTTGCTTAGCGCCTCGCCGTTGCTGAGGCTGGCTTTGAACTCGCAATTCTCCTGTCTCAACCTCCCTAAGTGCTGGGATTACAGACGTGTGCCACCGTGCCCTGCTCTAAAGGTTTAATTCTTAAAATAGAAAAAAAATTCTTAACAGTGCAGAAGCACATAAACTAGATATGGAAGTCCCCTTTGATATTATTGCTCCCCATACGTATTCTTTTATTAGAGGAAACTACTGTTCATGGTTTGAGTGTTTTTCAGAACCATTATATATATATAATGAGTATGTTTTTCTTGATAGTTTGTAAATAAAGTCATCTGAATTTTTACAAAGAATTAGGCTTTGTATTTGACATGTCTGGAAGACCTTTCTATGTCATTATGTATAGATTTCAAGTTCTTTTTGACACTCTTATAATTTTCTATGTTCTGGCTATATTTAACTACTTCCTTATTGATGAATATTTGTGTATAGGATCATATTCAAAAAACATTTCTTCTGTCACCCCGCCCCCTTCTCCTCTTCCTGCGCTAAGGATTGAATCCAGGGCCTCACACATGCTAAACAAGCACTGTACTACTGAGCTACACCCCTAGCCCTGATATTTTTTTCCCTTTTATTTCTAATTTGAATGTATTTGAAATTTATGTATGTTTGAGGTTGGAACCAACTTGATGTTTTTTCTCCTGCACTAATACTAATTAGTGAGTAGTCCCATCAAGTCTCCACTGACTTGAAGAGCCTATTTACCTATATTAAATTCTCATATGTACATATGAGAGTAGATTACAAGCCTTTTAAAAATTCTATCATTCTATTGATCTCTCTCTTGCATATTGTTAGCATGCTGCTGCTGCCCTTTTTTTTTTTTTTGGTTCTGAACCCAAGAGCACTTTATCGCTGAGCTACATCCCTAGTTCTTTTATTTTTATTTTTGTTTTTATTATGAGATAGGGTCTTCTCTTAATTCGTGAGACTGGCCTTGAACTTGTCACCACCTGTCTCAGCGTCCTGAGTTGCTGGGATTATAGGCATGCACCACCACATCTGGCCCATTTTAATTATTATAAGCTCATATAGTGTATGTGTTTATCAGGCTAGTTCCTGAGTCCTTGTGTTCTTCGAAAAATTTATTTGGATGTTGTTACATCTTATATCTTCCAAAAATCTTTAGAATTAGGTTATAAAGTTTGGAAATCTTAATGGGATTTTGATAGTGATTTTATTGAATCATAGGTTATTTGGGGGGATGAATCAACATTGTTGCATTATTGTGTTCTTATGTCAAAGAACATTATGCCCCTTACCAGTCCAGGCCATTCTTTGTTTTTCAGTTAAAGATTTTTCATATTCTCCCTATTGTTTTTGCACCTTTCTTGTTAGGCTTATTAGTGGGTGTTTCGTAATTTTTATTATTATTGTAAGTTAACCTTTCTTTGTTACATTTCCTAATGGCTTATTTGTTTATTACTAGTATGGAAGGGCAGTTTACATGCACACATGCACACACATACATATTTGCTGTCTTACTGTGCTTATGTTGAGTTTAACAATTTTTATTTATTTATTTATTTTAAATGTTTTTTTAGTTGTTGATGGACCTTTGTTTTATTTGTTTATGTATATGTGGTGCTGAGAATCAAACTCAGTGCCTCACACATGCTAGGCAAGCGCTCTACCACTGAGCTACAGCCCCAACCCTTAGTTTAACAATTTTTTACCTAATTCTCTTTCTAGACAGGCAGTCATATTATTGTCTGCCATAGTATCTTTCTGCCAAAGTTTTCTCTTTGTAACAAAGTTTTTCTTAGTCACAGTGCCTCACTAAGTTGTATAGGGCCTTGTAAATTGCTGAGGCTGCCTTCAAACTTGTTATCCTCCTGCCTCAGCCTTCTAAACTACTAGGATTATGGAGGTGCGCCACCACGCCTGGCAGAGTCAATATATTTTTATAGCTCTGCTGGTAGCCCATTAGTTAACTTTTTTAAAAAATATTTTTTAGTTGTCAGTGGACCTTTATTTTATCTATTTATATGCAGTGCTGAGAATCAAACCCAGTGCCTCACACATGCTAGGCAAGTGCTCTATCACTGAGTTACAACCCCAGCCCCCAATTAACTAACTTTTTTGGGAGGGATACTGGGGATTGAACTCAGGGGCACTGAGCCACATCCCCAGCCCTATTTTTTTGTATTTTATTTAGAGACAGTGTCTCACTGAGTTGCTTAGCACCTCGACATTGCTGAGGCTGGCTTTGAACTTGTGATCCTCCTGACTCAGCCTCCTAAGCCACTGTGATTATAGGCGTGTGCCACCAGGCCTGACTCCTATTAACTAACTCTTGAGACTAGATTCAGTGTGAAATGATTAATATTGTGAAACTGGTGTTTAACTTTAGGGAGATCTCAAAGAATATTTTCTTTTATAAAAATGTTTATCAGAGGTTAATTTCTGATTATCTATAAACTCCAGTCTTTTTTAGTATGTGCAGAAATTGTACTTTTAAAAGGAGATATTTCAAACATAAGAAAAGCACAGCATATAAGGTAAAAGGAATAACCATTCTGGTTTAATAAATGTTAATATTTTGTAGCTTTTTTAGAAAATACATTAGGGCTGGGATTGTAGCTCAGCGGTAGAGCGCTTGCCTCGCATGTGTGAGGCCCTGGGTTCGATCCTCAGCACCACGTATAAATAAATAAATAAAACAAATGTCTATTGACAACTAAAAAATATTTAAAAAAAAAAAAGAAAGATTATTTAAAAAAAAAAAGAAAATACATTAGAGACAGTTGAGTAACCTTTGCCACTTAAACCTATTCTTCTCTCTTCCTACCCTAAGGTTAATGCTACCCTGGTATTGTTTATCCCTCTCCTCCATGCAGTTGTTTATTTCATACACAATTATTTATGATGTGTGTCACAGTATGTAATATTGTTTATTTGAAAGATTTATATGAATTCTGTACCATACTATGTACCTTCTTGCAAAATTTTATACTGGGGCTGGGATTGTAGCTCAGCGGTAGAGCGCTAGCCTCGCATGCGTGAGGCCCTGGGTTCGATCCTCAGCACCACATACAAAGCAATAAAATAAAGACATTGTATCCATCAACAACTAAAAAAATATTTAAAAAAAATTTTATACTGTACTTGCATTTATGATATATAACTATGTATGAATACATATTGATGTAGGATTTCATTGTTTATTTAGAATTTTTCATATTGATGAGAGATTGTTTCCAGTTTTGCATAGAATAGGTGCTTGAAGTTTCTATTCTGACTGGAAAACTTTTTTAAGTTATTTTTTATTAGACAAGTAGACTTTTTTTATGCATGTGGGCAGTTAAAGTCAATACAACAAGGTTTAAAGTGGAAAACCAAAACAGAACAGCAGCACCTGTCCATCTCTCTCCGTAGATTGGCATTGTCTGGTAAAGCAGCTACTAGCCACTATGGCTGTTGAGCACTTGAAATGTCCCTTCTCCTAATTGATAAGTAATATAAGTATAAAATAAATACTGAAGCCAAGCGCAGTGATGCATGCCTGTAATCCCAGGTACTGGAGAGACTGAGGAAGGAGGATCATAAGTTCCAAGTCAGCCTGGGCAGCCCTGTCTCAAAACAAGACAAAACACATACATGCAATTTCAAAAACAGTATGAAGAAAATGAATGTAAAGTGCCGCATTAATTTTTTAAAGTGATTATATGTTGAAATAATGGTTTGGATATATCAGAATAAGTAAAATATAGATGTAGTTTTTTGTTTTTGTTTTTTTTTGGTGCTAGGGATTGAACCCAGGGTTGCATGAATGCTAATCAGGTGCTCTACCACTGTCAAACACCTTCAGCTCCCAGATAAAGTGTTACTAAAACTAATCTTAAAATTAAAATTTTAATATAGTTACTAGAAAATGTAAAATGACATGTGACTTGATTATATTTCTGCTGAACAGTGTTGCATTAGATGATAAAAACTGAGAGCAGGAAGTTGATCTTGTAGTTCCTGTACTTTTTTTTTTTTTTTTTGGCAGCACTGGGAAGTGAACCTCAGGACACTCTACCTCCGAGCTACATCCCCAGTCCTTTCATTTTCATTTGGGGTAAGAGTCTAAGTTGCTGAGACTGGCCTCAAACTTGTAATCCTCCTTCCTCAACTTCCCTTGTTGCTGGAATTAGGCATGTACCATCTTCCTGTACTTTTAACAATGCTAAGTATGCAGTAGACAATAAGTATTTAAATGAATGGATATATTTAGCAAGTGGGGAGGGTATTTTTCTTCATTGTGTACTCAGGGATATTATACCTGGCAAGTTACAGTGCATACTTTGGCCAGTGGAGGTGCTTTGAACCAACCTGAGATTTCCTTGTTGTCATTGATTGGTAAAAAGTTATTTTATTTATTTATTTATTTTTGGGTGCTGGAGATTAAACTCAGGGGTACTCGACCACTGAGCTGCATCCCCAGCCCTATTTTGTGTTTTATGTAGAGACAGGGTCTCACTGAGTTGCTTAGTGCCTCGCCATTGCTGAGGCTGGCTTTGAACTGGCGATTCTCCTGTCTCAGCCTCCCTAAGTGCTGGGATTACAGGCTTGCGCCACTGCACTGGGCTAAAAAGTTATTTTAAATTTGCCTTTATTCCCCAGTGTATATACTTCCTTTGATTACCTTGTTTTTAGCCTAACTGTACTTGTAAGTCTTTTTAAATGAAACTTTATGAAATTGTGTCTTTATTCTGTTCTATAATTAACCCTGCTATTTGGGAAAATTTTAATGCTTTTATAAGTTCTTTGACATAATTGTTTCAATTTGTTTCTTGAAATTATTAACTCTCTTCAAAGAGAAAAGTCATCTTGGCCATGGGCGATGTCATCAAGGTGGCTTCAGCTCTGAGCAAATATTCTGTCAAACTGTTTTCTCAAGTCTGAGGTTATGTTTTTCCTTTTATATTTAATATTTATTTCTTTTTTTTGACAGTGTATGGAATCTTTCCATTTTATCCTTTAAAACCACTCCCCCCGTGCTCGCTTCGGCAGCACATATATTAAAATTGGAACGATACAGAGAAGATTAGCATGGCCCCTGCGCAAGGATGACACGCAAATTCGTGAAGCGTTCCATATTTTTGCTGCTGCCAACAAGAAGCATTAGAACAAAAGGATGCTGGATTAATAAATTGCCTCATTTGTAAAAAAAAAAACAAACCACTCCCCCCGCTTTTTTTGATATTGGGGATTATTTAATCCAGGAGCATTTAAGCAAGATTCCCAGTTCTTTTTTCTTTTGAGACTCTTGCTGAGTTGCTTAGGGCCTCTCTAAATTGCTGAGGCTAGCTTTAAATTTGCTTCAGTTAGACTAAAAACAAGCCTCTTGAGCCACTGGGATTGCAGATGTTTGCCACCATGCCCAGCTAAAATTATTTCTATTAAAATTTAAGAGCTTGATAGATGTCTGAGAAGTCTGTCTTAAAAAAGTTTATTTCAAATCTTTACACCTGTGTCTTTGGGTTTTGTTGTCTTTCTAGTTCAAGACATTTTGATTATATTTGTGATTTTCACAGTTATTTGCCCTTTAATATTTCCTCTGATAGCCTTATATTTGTAAATTAATTTTCATTGATCTCTTTTCTGGACTTCAGAGTTGGTTTTTCATTGTTAAATTTCATCGGATTCATTTCTGATTTGCTTGTGTTGAGCTGTTTATATTCTGTAGAAGTTGATTCTGCTCCCTTGGTGGTTTTCTGTGGGTAGAGACCAACTCCAGCTTGTGTAATACATAGAAAACTTACATGATCGCGGGAGCTCAGGGAACTCAAGGACAGGAATGCAGCTAGGTCTGTCCAGAAACAAGAAGTTGAAGACCATTAGAAACTCAGCCACTATTTATTTTCTGTCTCTTGTTTTGGCTTCTGTTTGCTTATTTTATTCTTCTCTCAGATATTCAGTTCATATCACATTTACCATTTTTTAACCTTCTTTGCTGATGAAGAGGACAGTCTATATAAAAAACATTAAATTTCTCAGCCTCAGTTCCAAGTTTCCGAGAGTGTCACTATGATTGGTGGTCATCTCATCTATTAACAGGGTTTCTCAGCCTCTGCAATGTCATTGAGATTTTGAGTTGAATGAATATTTGTTGTGGGGACTGTTTTGTGTATCATAGACTATTTATTAGCATCCTGTCCTCTGCTAAGTATCAGTAGCACTCTCCTTCCAATTTTGACAGACCATATGTCTCCAGATGTTGCCAAATGTTTGTATAAGAATAAACTACCTCCGCTTAGAACCTCTAACCTAGAATGTATTTGAGTTCTGTAGCCTCCACTGCGTGAGGACATTTTGAGAGAACCTTTAGGAGCCTGGATAGTTATTTCCAGTTTTTTGTAGAAACTCTAAATTCAACACTATTTTTCATAATGGTTGGAATTTTATTTACTTATTAATTTTTATTTTATTTATTTATTTTTTGGCTGTGCTGAAGATGGAATGCAGAGCCTTGCACATGCTAGGTAAGTGCTCTACCACTGTGCTGAAAATCCCCAGTTTGGATGTTCCTTTTAAAATTATTTTTTCTTAGCTGAGTGCAGTGGAACACACCTGTAATCTCAGTGACTCAGAGCCTGAGGCAGGAGGATCACAAGTTCCTGGCCAGCCTCTGCAACTTAATGAGACCCTCAGCAACTTAGCAAGACCCTGTCTCAAAATAAAAAATAAAAAGGACTGGGATGTAGCTCAGTAGTCAAGTGCCCCTGGGTTCAATCCTCAGCATCAAAAATAAATAAATAATAAAATAGCGATTTTTTTTCCTCATTTAATGTATTTGTTTTGAATATGTTTTTTACTACTTGAAATCTTCAACTGGAATTATAGAGCTTGCTATTTTTGACCACTGTCTGAATTTCTCTGAATCTCCTGCTGGTTTGTTTTTCTTAGCCCTAAGAGTAAGTGCATATATGAGTAAGGGTGTTGGTTGTTTTTAAGGTAAAATTTATGGTTTTGTTTGCATAGGCCTAGGTGTAAAAAATTAGAAATGGAAGAGATCTTAGAAATAGTATAATACTATTACACTTGATTTATAGACAGGTAAATGATACTTGGAGAGTTGAAACACGTGGTCATGGGTATATAGAGTAGGTGAAGGGGAGAAAAAGTAATCTTTCCCTCATTCATCACTGTTTATGGCTAAGACCGTTATAACAAAAGGCAAAATAATAAGAGAAAAGCATACAAATTTGTTTAAGTTACATATGACACTGAGTCCTTCAGAAATGCAGGTCCAGAGAAGCAGAAACGAGTATAATTTTAATGCACAGTTTTGTGTAGAACTATAATTGAATGAAGGGAGAATCAATTGAAGATAACAAAATAGGTTAAAAGGCCTTTTGGTTCAGATTCTTTTCAGTGTCCCTGTATCTTAAGATATAAAGGCATGCCTTTCCTTTAGATATAGAGGAATGAGTTATAGAGGAACCTCTGGAATGAGGGCCTTATGACCTGCTTCAGACAGGAAGGTCAGATTCTTTTATGTTCTGCTTCAGGGTAGAGAGGAGGGAGAAGGTAAGAGAGAACTTCCTGCTTCTGATTTCTTCAGATACTAAGTTGCTGTGTTTTGGGGTAGTATCCTCGGAACCCGGTCATAGAGCACAGAAACATTGGGATCCAATCTTGTTTTCTAGATATAGTTTCTAGTTATCTTTTGTTGGCATCTGTGTTTTCTTTTGATACTATTATTATAGAACAATATTTATTGAGTACTTATGTCCCAACTATGTGGCAGATTTAACCCATAGCTAGAAAATGATGAAATTGGGTCTCAAAATGAAGTATTTCCAAAAATTATACTCTTAATTATTATGCTTTGATAGTAGGTTGATGGTTTAAGGGTTGGGTGCTTGTGTGCCAGATGCATTATTCTATCTACTTAATCCTGAAATTAACTCTAGGGTATGTACATATTTTGTTTTTTCAGACAAAAAATGTTTGGCTGAAAGAGCTTATTTCCTGACTTAAGCCCATACAATTAGTAGGTAGCAGAGCTTGACTTTAAGTTTTGTGGTTTCCCTAGTTCTCTGCTGCACCTAGGGGAGAGAATCTTGTACTGATGTTGTACTATTTTTATAACGCCTTTAAGGTAATATAATAAAAGGAAAAATCAAATATAACAATTCATTTTATTAGGGTTAATAAATAACTGATGTTTTTTCATTTTGAGACTAGTCTTTCTATACTATTTTTGTGCCTCTCTTTATTTTTAGACTTAAATTTAAAAAGAAATATAAATAAAAGAAACCTAGATAATTACTATTACCAGGAAAATATTTCTTTAAAAAAGTATATTTAAGAAATTAATAGAATGACTTTCTTTTATTTTGCACTGGGGATTGAACTCAGGGGCACTCGATCCCTGAGCCACATCCCCAGCCCTATTTTGTGTTTCATGTAGAGACAGGGTCTCACTGAGTTGCTTAGTGCCTCACCGTTGCTGAGGCTGGCTTTGAACTCGCGATTCTCCTGTCTCAGCCTCCCTAAGTGCTGGGATTACAGGCTTGCGCCACTGCGCCCGGCTTAGAATGAGTTTCTTGACTGTGTTGTAAACAAAATTTTTTTTCTACACTTGCAGTTCTTAAAGCATTTGGGTTTTCTAATTGAGTACTTTCTTTAATTCTTTAAATTTTTTCTGGTACCAAGGATTGAACTCAGGGGTACAATTGGGCTGCAGCCCTTTTTATTTTATTTTGAGACAGGGTCTTACTAAATAGTCCAGACTGGCCTCAAATTTATGATTCACGTGCCTCAGCCTCTGGAGTAGCTAGGATTACAGGTGTGTGTAACCTGGTTTCTGTTATTACTTTTTAAATGTTGTTTTCATTTTTATTGGTTGAAGTACTTTTAAACAGTTCTAAATATTTAGAAAGTAGATGGACTTGAAAATAGTTGAAAACAATCTGAAAGATGTTAGGCATATAATTTTGAGATCTTAATACAAAGTAGTACAATTTCTTTAGGCATTTTCTGTGCCTAGGCTCAATTACCAGATTTTTATGCTTCTGTATGTGTATATAAGCATAAAATATAATTTTATTTTTCTTTCTTTTTTGGGGGTTTGGGGGTACCAGGGATTGAACTTGGGCACTCACAATCACTGAGCCACATCCCCAGCTGTATTTTGTATTCTATTTAGAGATAGGGTCTCGCTGAGTTGCTTAGCGCCTCACCTTTTGCTGAGGCCTCAGCCTCCCAAGCTGCTGGAATTACAGGCGTGCACCACCACACCTGGCTTGGTAAGTATAAAATATAATTTTGCTTTGTGTTGTTACAAACCGGCATTCTGATTGAATGTGTTCAGCACTTCACTTAGGTAAATCACAGTCAGTCTTTGCTCACAAAGGACACTTTGAAGTGATCCTAAAATACCTTCTTACTGCTTTTTAAAAAATGTTTTTAGTTGTAGATGGACATATAACCTTATTTTATTTATCTTTTCTGTGTGGTGCTGAGGATTGAACCCAGTGCTTCACATGTGCTAGATAAGCGCTCTCCCACTGAGCCGCAGCCCCAGCCCCCATCTTCACTCTTATGCATAGAAAATCTAGTTGTCAGGGCCTTAAAGCAAGAAAAAACCCAAAATAAAAAGGAATAGAGAACCAGTGGAACTAAGTGCAGAAGGTGGTTGGAGGTAATGTTGTATGTGGGGGTACTGGGGATCATGGCACTCTGTTGACTGGAATCGTTATATAGCTAGGCCTCTGGGAAGCTATTAAAAAATAAGACTTCATACTCTGTCTTTCTCATTCGAGGCCGCAAGGTTTTGGCAACTCTTGCTCTGTACATCTGTTCAATTTTCTGTTCTTCCAGCTGGCTCTCTCGGTTTCAACTTGTCCGTCTGTGGAGTATAATGGTTTTTCAGCTCCTCTTATCATGACAACTTTCAGTGTATTTTTTTGACATTTATCCCTTTTGCTAAATGACTCAGTATTTTTAAATTTAAATCATTTATTTATTGAAGGGTCTACATTTAAGTGGTTCAAAATCCAAAAGGTATGCCTAGCGTGGTGGCATACTCACACCTTTAAGACCAGCCTTAACAATTTGGTGAGACCTTGTCTAAAATAAAAATAAAAATGACTGGGATGTAGTCCAGTGATAAAGTGCCCCTGGTTCCATGCCTGGTACCAAAAAGAAAAAAAAAAATTCCAAAGATATGTAAGTTTTCCTGCCACTCCTTTTCCTCTAGTCATCTTAATTTTGGTAATTCAGATCACTAATATTTTATAGGTTTCCAGAAATGTATTGTGCATATAAATCCCCTGGCTCTTTTTTTCTTTTAGATCACTGATACCATATTATGTACACTGTTTGGCACCTTGCCTTTTCCCTCTTATCTTGGAGATTTTCCATGTCAATAAATAAAGAACTTGCTCTTTTTTTTTTTAAAATGGATATGCAGCATTTCATTGTATGGATGAGGTATAAATTAGGATGTTTACAATATTCTAGTGAGAAATGTTGTGTCACTTTAGACAAGTGCTAGTTTAGCTATAAATGCCTGAGAAGCTTGGTGTGGTGGCACACACCTGTAATCCTAACTGCTGGGGAGTTTGAGGCAGAGACAAGAGAATCACACAGTCTAGTTCAGCCTGAACAATTTAGTGAAACTCTTGCTCAGAAACAAATAGAACAATAACAACAACAACAACAACAACAACAACAAACCCCAAGAATCAATGCTTGGAATTGGAATTGGTGACAGCAGGGCTATGGGGATTTTCTAGTAAACGTTTATTGAATAACTTTGTCATCTTGCTGTGGATTGAACCCAGGTCTTTCTGTGTGCTAGGCAATCACTGTACCACTGAGCGATCCACTCAGCCCTTGAATAAACTTTTTGTTTATAGATTGAGTATTCTTATCTGAAATCTTTGGAACTAGAAATGTTTCAGATTTGAGGGTTTTGGGACTTTGGAATATTTGCATAGATTTTGCAGATTGAGAATCACTAATCAAAAATCTGTAATCCCAGCAGCTTGGGAGGCTGAGGCAGGAGGTTGGTGAGTTCGGAGCCAGCCTCAGCAAAAGGTGAGGTGCAAAGCAACTCATTGAGGCCCTGTCTCTAAATAAAAATACAAAATAGGATTGGGAATGTGGCTCAGTTGTCGAGTGCCCCTGAGTTCAATTCCCAGTACCTGGAAAAAAAAATCTGAAATGCTTCAAGAATATGAAATAGAAGTTTTGGATTTGTGAGCATTTGGGATTTTGGAGAATTTCAAATTAAGTATACTCAACCTGTACTGACATCCTGTGTGTGTTTTATTTCTAGCTATTCTCTTGATTTGCTTGTTTAATTATGATCCATTATTACACTGTTTAATTTTTGTACTTTTGTAATATGCAGTATAGCATGCTGATAAGGGTATAGATTTGAGCTAGACTTGAGCTAAACCACCTGGCTTTGAATCTTTTTTTTTTGGTACTGGAAATTGAACTCAGGGGCACTCGACCACTAAGCCACATCCCCAGCCCTATTTTGTGTTTTATGTAGAGACAGGGTCTCACTGAGTTGCTTAGCGCCTGGCTTTGAATCTTATATCTACTATTTCCTTAGCTTGTGTGACCTTGAGCAAGTTACTTAACATTGCTATAGTTGAATGCCCTTACTTGTAAAATGGAGATGATAATAATAATTTTGTACACAGACATTTAAAGTCCTTTCCTATTTTTTTAAACTGAAGTGAAATACTGTTGTGATGTTAATTTTTTTATGTGACCTTTGAACAGACCATACTTAGTCTAAGTCATTGTTAACTGTTGAAAACACAAGTGTGGAGGGAGACAGCAAGGTTATATGCTATTCCTTTTAAAATGTCATCAGTTTAATTTCTTTCATGAAGGAAGCGTGGGTTTCCTGTCTAGATTTTAGGTGGTTATTTATAAAGGAATAGCACTCCCACAGTGTTAATAGCTAATTTCCAAATGTACATGTTAACTGGTAATAAGTAGAAGTCTGTTGGAACTAACTCACACTTTTTTCCTTTTAGAAAAAGTATTAACAGTTATCAAGGTTTTTATTTTTAACAGTGTAGATGGCCAGAATTATTTATTAAATTGCATCAAATGATATCTATCCCAGTGTGCTTAGATTTTTTTTTACCATTTTTAAATATTAAACACATCCTATTTAAGTATAAATATAGAATTTAGAATTTAATCATCCCATAGTATATCTAGTATATTTGTGGTTTGTAAGAGTTGGGCATAAATAGTTATCAAAGAGTTACAAATATTAATAAACAGAGTCATGTTGTGGACAGAAAATAGGGATCACCAAAAACAAACAAAAACATATTACTTCCAAATGGAACATCTCAATTAGGCAAAAAGAGACAAACATAGCAGGCTTGAGATTCATTCCTTAGGGAGGCCTGCTTGAAAGTTGACCCTTGGCTGACATCTGGGAACTTGGATTTTGGGAACGTTCCCCTTATTCCCAAAAATGAAGAGTGGCTCATTGTGCCTCAACTGTTTATACAAACAATGTAGTTTTTTTGAACACCTGCTTTCTTTCTGGGAGTTTGGCTTTTCTTTTTCTTTTTCTATGTTTCAGTGCTGGGGATTGAGTCCAGGGCCTTGAACTTGTAATCTTCCTGTCTTGTCCTATCCAGTAGGTGGGATTACAGGTGTTTGCCACTGTGCCCAGAAGGGCAGAGGGTGTTTATGTGTCTGGCTCCCAAGAGAAACTTTGGGTACCAAGTATCTAATGAGCTTCCTTGGAGACTTTTTGGGGGGCGGGGTAATGGGATTGAACTCAGGGGCCCTCAACCACTGAGCCACATCCCCAGCCCTGTTTTGTATTTTGTTTAGAGACAGGGTCTCACTGAGTTGCTTAGTGCCTCGCTTTTGCTGAGGCTGGCTTTGAACTTGTGATCCTCCTGCTCAGCCTCCCAAGCCACTAGGATTACAAGCATTCATCAATGCGCCCGGTTCCTTAGAGACATTTTACATGTTGGATCGATAGAGCTATCCAGTCATCCAGTCATCCATTCATCCATCCATCCATCTACCACCCACCCCAAACTTATATTTATATGTATTGCTGGAGGAATTAAGTGAGTTTTATCTGCTTCTAGTGGGAGAAAACTTTTGGAAGGCTGTGCCTGGTTTCCTTCACACTTGTGCCCATGTGTCTTTTCCCTTTGCTGATTTTGCTTTATATTCTTTTGCTATAATATGTCACAGCTATGAGTACACTTATATGCTGAGTTCTGAGACCTCCTAGTGAACCATTGAGGCTGGAGGTAGTCTTGAGATCCCCTGACACAACAGTGGATCAGATACACATATAACTGGAACCTACCATGTTCATATAAAGCTTCTATGTGGAAGCATCTAAGGAATAGATTTTTTTTTTTTTTTTGCTTTAAATTGTGCCTCGATAGGGTAGTAGGTAGAATAAATAAAACTAAAAATTGGAGTCTGAAGGAGTGAAAACTTGTGAGTCAAAAACTTCTAAGGTTTTATCTTTGTGAAACTGCATTTTGATATCTAGCTATGTGCTAAGGTTCTGTACTTTATAGAAATACGTAAATGTAGCTGGGTGCGGTAGCACATGCCTGTAATCCCAGCACTTTGGGAGGCTGAGAAAAGAGAACCGTGAGTTCAAAGCCAGCCTCAGCAGCTCAGTGAGACCCTGTCTCTACCTAAAACAAAATAGGGTTGAGGATGTGGCTCAGTGGTCAAGTACCCCTGAGTTCAATCCCCAGTACCTCCCCCAAAAAAGTGAGGGGCTGGGATTGTAGCTCAATGGTAGAGAGCTTGCCTAGCATATGTGAGGCACTGGGTTTGATCCTCAGCACCACATAAACATAAATAAATAAAATAAAGGTATTGTCTCCATCTACAACTAAAAAGTAAGTAAATTTTAAAAAATGTAATTGTAAGAAAAGAACTAAAAGACAACATTAATGTGATTCAAAGTGCTGTGATGTAGAAAGTACATGGGTTCAATGGAAACTTCATGAATGTTTTTATACCTTTATCTTGAGGTTTTCATGAATTAGTTGATACCTGTGTGTTACCAAGTTTCAGTAACTGAAGAGCATAGAAAAGTTGAGAGTATAGCACAAAGAACTCTTACCCAGATTCCGTTTATTAATATTTTGTCTTATCCTATTCCTTCTATCTTTTGCTCCCAAGTATACATCAAAGCCACCTGGAAAACGCTTAAAAAAAAAAAAGTCTTCCTTTTGAACCAAGAAGATGTTATTCTGGAGGAAAAAACAAATACTTTTCCTGGTGATCTGGATGTGTACATCAGGTTAAAATTTAGTTCACTATATAACTGCCTGTAATCACAGCTACTCAAGAGGCTGAGGCAGGAGGATTGAGTTTGAGACCAAACCATAGTGAGACACCATCTCAAAAAAATCAAAAGTCAAAATAAAAGAATTGGTTCTTTTTTTTTTTTTTTTGGTACTGGGGATTGAATTGAACTCAGTACTCAACCACTGAGCCACATCCCCAGCCCTATTTTGTGTTTTATTTAGAGACAGGGTCTCACTGAGTTGCTTAGCACCTCTCCATTGCTGAGGCTGGCTTTGAACTCGCAATTCTGCTGTCTCAGCCTCCCAAAGTGCTGGGATTACAGGCGTGTGCCACCGCGCCCGGCTGGTTCTTCTCTTTTCTTTTTTTTGGTACAGGGGATTGAACTCAGGGTCACTCAACCACTGAGCCATATCCCCAGCCCTATTTTTTGTATTTTATGTAGAGACAGGGTCTCACTGAGTTACTTAGCACCTCACTGTTGCTGAGGCTGGCTTTGAACTCGTGATCCTCCTGTCTCAGCTTCCCAAAGTGCTGGGATTACAAGCGTGAGCCACCACACCCAGCCGGGCTGGTTCTTTATAATATGATGATAAGTTTATATTCTTTTGATGGGGACAGAGGATCCTTAAAATTGTAGTAGGTTTAATTGTACATCCTTCAAGTGTATTTGATTTAGTATTTAGCTTTTTAAATATTTTATTATCTCCTGGGTCCCATTGTTGCTGTTCAGAAAAGTAACTGTCAGTAAATTGACCTTCCTAGAGACAATTTGTCATTTCTATATGGCAGCTTTATAAATCTTTTTGTCTTTCGTATCCTGCATTTCACTACAAGTAATTAGGTATAGATTTCTAACTCTGCTAGCAATACTTCATGCTTACTGAAACTACAGCAGTTTTGGAAAAGTCTCAGCAATTATATCTTCAAATATTGCTTCCTTTTTAGTTTTCCTTCTTTCCCTTTTTTTTTTTTTTGGTAGCAAGGATTGAACTCTGGTGCACTTGACCACTGAGCCACATCCCCAGCCCTATTTTGTGTTTTATGTAGAGGCAGGGTCTCACTGAGTTGCTTAGCGCCTCGCTGTTGCTGAGGCTGGCTTTGAACTCGTGATTCTCCTGTCTCAGCCTCCCTAAATGCTGGGATTATAGGCGTGGGCCACCGTGCTGGGCTCTTTCCTTTTTGAATGTTGTTTAGACATATTAGACTTTGTGTTCTGCCTTCATATTGTTTAATTTCTGTTCCATAGTTTTAATTTTTGTATCACTGCAAAATTTTACTTCTTCAGAGTGCCCTTTGTTGATTTAATGACTGTTTAAGCCATGCACTGAGCTTTTAATTTCAATTATATTTTTCACTTCTGCAAGTCATATTTTATTTATTTTACTTTATAGTGTTGGGGACTGCAAAGCCCAGGGTTTCATGCCTGCTAAACAAGTATTCAACCACTGAGCTACATTCTCAGCCCTTGATTCCTTTAAAATCTTTTTTTTTAAGGTACTGGGGCTTGAACTCAGGGGCACTTGACCACTAAGCCACATCTCCAGCCCTTTTTTATATTTTATTTAGAGACAGTGTCTCACTGAGTGGCTTAGTGCTTCACTAAGTTACTGAGGCTGGCTTTGAACTCACAATCCTCCTGCCTCAGCCTCCCTATTGTAATCCCATTGGGATTACAGGCGTGTGCCACCACACCCAGTACCCCCCCACTTTTGTACTGGGATCTAATCCAGTGGTGCTCAATCTAACCCACTGAGCTACATTCCCAGTTCGTTTCCTCCTGCCCTTCAATTTTGAGTCAGGGTCTTGCTAAGGGTCTCACTAAACTGCTGAGATTGGCCTTACTAAGCTTCTGAGGCTGGCCTCAAATTTGTGATCCTCCTGCCTCAGTCTCCTGAGTCTCTGGTAGTATAGGCTTGTGCCACCATGCCCAGCCTTTTTTGTTTTGTTTTTTTTGGTAAAATACTATAAATATAACATAAAATTTAAAATAACATCTTAATTTTTAAATGAATCATTCAATGTGTTTATGTTGTTATACAACCATAATTACCATTTATCTACACAACTCTCTTCATCTTTCTGAACTGAACCTTTGTGTCCATTAAAAAATTAACCCTGCCTATCGTGGTTGCACACCTGTAATCCCAGTGGCTGGGGAAGCTGAGGCAGGAGGATTGTGGGTTCAATGCCAACATCAATAACTTAGTTGAGACCCTGTTTCTAAATAAAATATAAAAAAGGGCTGGGGATGTGGCTCAGGTATGCACCACAGGGTTCAATCCCCGGTACCAAAAAAAAACAAACAAAAAACCAAAACAACTTTTCCTCCCTTTCTCAAGCCATGGCAAACACCATTCTTTCTGTCTCTATGAATTTGATCACTCCAGGTATCTTATAAGTGGACTCTTAGAGCATTTGTTCTCTCTGTCTGGCTCACTTCATTTAACATATTATCCTTATGTTTCATCTGTGTTGTGCCATGTGTCAGAATTTAAGACTGATGAGTGAGTAGTCTGTTGTCTGCATATACATTTTGTGTCCATTGAGCACTTAGATTGTTTCCGTTTATTGGCTTTTGTGAATGATGAACCTATGAATATGAGTATCCCTGTTTAATTCATTTAGGTATATATCTGGAAGTGGGATTTTTGGATTCCCACCACAGTTTTTCATAGTCAGCATCACTTTACATTCCCACCTGCAATGTATAAGGGCTCCAGTTTTTCTACATCTCTTCAACATTTGTTATTTTCCATTTAAAAAAAAACTTAAAAAAAATAGTAGTATGAGTATGTATCAGTATGGTTTCAGTGCACATTTCCTAATGATTAGTGATGGTCAGCATCTTTTTTTTTCCCCCCAATGGTGATTGAATACAAGGCCTTGTATGTGATACTCTACCAAGGAACTGTATCTTTTACTTTTACTTGTATTTTGAGACAGGGTCTTGCTAAGTTGCCCAGGATGGACTTAAAACTTTCTGCTGTGGAGTAGCTGAGGTTAAAGGTGTGTGCCATATGCCTAACCGTGTTGATCATCTTTTAATGACCATTTGTATGTCTTTCTTGGAGAAGTTTTCAAGTCCTTTGCCCACTTTTAAATCAAGTTGTTTGCTTTTTTGTTGTCAAGTTGTTGGTCTTTTTTGATCATGTCCTTTTGTTTTCTTCATGTACTATCATTACTTTTTTTCAAGCATACTAAGTGTCATATATTATATTCATAGCAGAGTTGCTCTAAAATTTAGCATCTTAACCAGTATTTATCACTTAATTTGCAAGTTTCAGAAATCTGAGAGAGTGACTTAGCTGGTTGGTTTTAGCCAATACAAATAATATTTACAATACCGATAATATTAACATGGTGTCTGGCTTTGTTCACAATGGTTTATACATTTATCATTTCATTTTTATAACAACTGTGTAAGATAATAGAATCCTCTAAATAGCCCTGTCATGATTTTAGTGGCCAGAACTTAAATAAATCAAAAAAAGGTAGGATACATGGTACTATTAGGGGCAATTAACAGTGGAATTTTACTTAGAGTTGTTGATTTAGTTATTTGAAGGATAGATAGTAATTAAGTAAGTCAATGAATAGAGAGGTAGAGAGAGTGTTTTAAGTAGAACAGAATGTGCAAAGCCCATGTGAATGAGGCAGAGTAGCAGTATTTTCAGTGGGCCTCAAGTATGGTTGAAAAGCCCTTGTTTTCTTTGTATTCTTCAGTAGATGTTACTTATTAGCAAAAACACAAAGTAGTCATTGTTTATTTTTAATTTGTGTATAGGGCATTGATAACTTACAAGTTGTTTGTAGTCATTCTTCTACTTCAGCAGAAATTATGTGATATGTGTTAAAAAAATTTTTTTTTCCAAGCCACTACTAGTTTCTCAAACTCACTTTGGCAGTCACTGGCTTTTCAGAAATTACTCTGTTTAATATTCATGATTTGATTGTTGACATTTAGATCAGTGAAGTAGTTTAATTTCCATAATAATTTCCTTTGTTTTAAATTATATTACTAGGAATCTATCAAGATAGAGTTAAAATTTCTAAATGCATCGCTTTTATATAGAATTCTTGGAAGAGGTTATATTAGAGACTTCGAAAACAATATTTCTTGAAGAAACGCTTGTATTTCTGTCTTACAGGACTCCTGTTGAATTAAAAATTGTCAAATTTATGAAAGCCAGTACTAACATTGCTTTGACCCTTAGAACAAAGATAGTTTTTAAGGTGGGATTTTAAGTGAATTTATTAGGATCATAGATTTAGAATGTTTAGTTTAGTAAATTGGTGTTCCTCATCAGTCCACTAGGGGATACTCCAGTACTTAGGAAGAAAATCCAGTTGCCACTATAGCTTAAAAATGATCTCCCACTTAGTATAATTATCTCTTTCCTGTTTGTTGACATAGAAAAAAAGAAAGTAGACTTCAGGCTGGCTTAGGCTATTAATTTGACAATAATATTCACCTTTCAAAAGGATTTGCTGCATTTTTAAAGTGTAGAAATTCATAGTGTCAATCGTTGTCCACATTTTCTACTCTTGTTGCTTCATACCAACTTCCTTGAGCAATCTAGAAAAACTGATTATTGGGTTGGGATGTGGTTCAGTGCTAGAGTGTTTGCCTGGCATGTGTGAGGCCCTGGGTTTAATCCCCAGCAGAGCAAAAAAAGAAACAAAGTATACAATTCATTGGTTTTTTTAAAAAAAATATTTTTTAGTCATAGATGGACACAATGCCTTTATATTTTTTATTTATTTTTATGTAGTGCTGAGAATCAAATCCAGTGCCTTGCACATGCTAGGCAAGCAATGCACCACTGAGCTACAACCCCAGCCCTCAATGTATTTCTTTAAAAAAATGATTATTATATATTTTTCTTCCTTGACATAAGAACATAATGGCTCTTATTTATTCATTTATTTATTTAGGTACTGGGGATTGAACTCAGCGATTCTCAATCACTGAGCCACATCCTCAGCCCTATTTTGTATTTTATTTAGAGACAGGGTCTCACTGAGTCACTTAGCTCCTTGCTGTTGCTGAGGCTAGCTTTAAATTCTTGATCCTTCTGCCTCTGCCTCCTGAGCCACTGGGATTACAGGCGTACACCACTGGACCTGGCATTTCATTTATTTATTTATTTCTTAATAATAAGTTTATTTTATTTATTTTTGTATGTAGTGTTGCGGATTGACCCCAGAGCCTCATGTGTACTAGGCAGGTGCTCTACCACTGAGCCACAGTGCCAGCCCTCATTTATTTTTTAAGTTGTACTTTTCCTTGAAAGTTCAGAAAAGCCAATTCCTTTGAGTTTGTTATAATTTTCTTAACATCACGTGTGCTCTTCTAAACACTTACCTTAGAAAGTATGAAATATATGACCTTAGGTATAGACAACAGGATAATTCTTGTTGCTATCAAAGATATTTAATGGTTTAATATCTTAATTTCTTTCTGCCAATTTAAGTAGATACAACACAATGTGACTTATGGTTTAAAGAAAAATGTATAAAAAGTTGAGTTTTGTCACAAGCAGCATGTGTAATTAATAATTACTCGGAGATGGATTGTCTTTAAATGCAAATGTATGTTCTATCACAGCAATTATCAAATATCATTAATTAATGCAAAAAGTGTTGGGTGTGCTGGAGCACCCCAACTAGCACTAATTAAACATTGTAAGTAAGTCACACTATCTTAGGGCAGTTAAACACTACCAGCAATTTACACAATCCTAGGGCAACTAAACATTACAAGTAATTCACAAAATCCTAGCGCAACCACAAGCCCCAAAATATCTCCGATGCTGGGAGATTTCTCTTAGCCAAAGAACAGATGTTGTCCTTGTCTGGTGGTTCTCTTCAGCCAATGGCTGGACGTCAGGGAATGGTGGAGTTGATCTAGGGATGGTCAGCAAGGTGGCTAGTCTTACTGATGTCCTTGGAGCAAAGCCCTTAGTGTGGCCAGATGAGCAGTTTATTTATTTATTTTTTTAAAATATTCTTTAGTTGTTGATGAATCTTTATTTTATTCATTTATTATTTATATGTGGTGCTGAGGATCGAACCCAGTTCCTAACGCATGCCAGGCAAGTGCTCTACCACTGCGCTACAGCCCCAGCCCCCAGACAAGCAGTTTAAATGCAGTTCGAAGTTGGTGGTGTGAGCTGGTGATTGGTTACACCCAGTGAAAGTTAATGTCCGTTGGTTATGTCCAGTGAGATAGTATAATTGCAACTAGCCTTTCTTTGTGCATGTGCATAGAGCTGGGCTCCCTATCAATTGTAATCAGTCATTACTAGGCAGGCCTACAGCTAGGTGCCCTTCACAGCCCCCTATTGATTGCAAGCAGCCATGACTAAGCAAGTCAATGGCTACTGGCTACTGTTCCTTAAGGCCAGCAACTTAATGAGTCCCCAGCATGTCCAGGCATGTCTATGGCATATTCTCCTTACAAATAGCAAAATTTTAAGAAAAGAGTTCAAGTGCAGTCAGATGTGGATTATATGCCTGTAATCCCAGCTTCCAGGAGGATGAGGAAGGAGGATCACAAGTTGGAAGCCAGTCTCAGCAACTTAGTGAGATCTTGTCTCAAAATTAAATGAGTCCAGGATGTCACTCAATAGTAAAGCACCCCTGGGTTCAATCCCAGGAACCTCCTTCACCCTCTGTAAAAAAAAAATGTTTAAGCTCTCATATGTATTAGGAAAAGATTATTATACTTCGTGTTTCAGAAAATATTTTTGTCAACCAAAAAGTTATGTTGTTGTTGTTATTATTGTTATTATTATTTAAGAGACAAGGTCTTTGTAATTTGCCAAGGTTGGTCCCAAATTCCCAAGCTCAGGCGATCCTCCTGCCTCAGTCTTCTAATAGCTGGGACTACAAATACATACCTGACTGAAAGTTTTATTTTATTTTATTTTTAATATTTTTTAGTTATAGGTGGACACAGTATCTTTATTTTGTTTGTTTATTTTCATGTGGTGCTGAGGATCGAACCCAGTGCCTCACATGTGTGAGGCAAGCATACTGCCACTGAGCCACAACCCCAGCCCTGAAAGTTTTATTTTAAATTTAGTTTTCTTAACTTTTTTTAAAAATATTTTTTTAGTTGTTGATGGATCTTTATTTTATTATTTATATGTGGTGCTGAGGATCGAACCCAGTGCCTCACGCATGGTAGGCAAGCGCTCTGCCACTGAGCTACAGCCCCAGCCCTTAGCTTTTTTTTATTCTGTGTGATATGATGGTACAATTTTACTGCATGTGGTGTATTTTATTTCTCTACATCTGGCGTATAAGTACTTAAAGCTTCTGTGAATTGTCACATTTGACTCAATTCATCTGATTTATGCTATTTTATAAATACAGCGAATAGGTGAAGAAGTTGTGTGCTACTGTCATGACTCCATGATTTGGAAAGTGGAAATTCAAGCAGTGTATGTATAGGTAATTAATAATATGAGCCCGTCCTTAAGTGTGACTCAGGAGAGGAGAGCTCGTTAGTGAGGACTTTGGAGAAACTTTGAGAAAACAACTCTCAAGGTTATTGTTCGGGGTTATCTGGCACACTAAGGAGCTCTTGGTGCCTCAAAACTTTCAGCTTTTGATCCATGAGTTTTGGAACCTGGCCAGTTCCCACCTCACAGAGATTTAACAGCCTAAGGCCAGCTGCGTAACGCTGGACTGCATGTTGGGAGGGGTTGCTGTGCCTTTTTAAGTCCTCCAAAGGAGAAAAAGAGAGAAAGAAGAAGGGTCCAACTAGAAAGAAGAAGAAGGGATCCAACGAGAGAGAGAAAGAAGAAGGGATCCAACGAGAGAGAGAAAGAAGAAGGGATCCAACTGGGAAGAAGAAATTCCACCAAAGAAGAAGAAATTCAAACGGGGAAGAAGGAATCCGATGCTTTGAGCGAGAAGGAATTTGACTTGTGGGGAAGAAAGCTGACTCTCACCTATGTTTTTTACCCTACCCTCGGTGTTGCTCCTTTTACCCGAGGATAGGTGTTGAAGGTGTTGGTTATTCTGTGAGTAAAGAAGAAGGATCTTGACTCTCACCTATGTGTTTACCCTTCCCTTGGTGTTGCTCCTTTTACCCAAGGATAGGTGTTGAAGGTGTTGATGCTGTTTTGAGTAAAGAGGAAGGATCCTAACTCTCACCTATATGTTTACCCTTCCCTTGGTGTTGTTTCTTTTACCCGAGGATAGGTGTTGAAGGTGTTGATGCTGTTTTGAGTCAAGAAGAAGGATTTTGAAGGTGATGATGGTGCTTTGAGGAGAAGGACTCTTACCTATGTGTTTACCCCATTCTTGGTGTTGCTTATTTTACCCAAGGCTGGGTGTTGGAGGTAATGATGATGCTTTGAGTGTACTTGCACACCCGCGTTGTGTTATCCGGTGTTGATTGGTAAGTGCTTATTGGGCTGGAGCCGCTCTCTCTTTCTTTTCTTCTATATTATTGATTCATTATATACAATATTCAATATTGCAAAGTATAACTGTCGCTTGCTTATGGTTATATTATCTCATATTAAAGCTTATAAAACCCATCCTGTTGTGAGGCTGGTGATTCACCCCACGAATCTGCCTAGATAAATTAGTCTGAGATCCAGACTAAGACAGTGTGGTACAAAAACTAGTATACTTATTTGTCCAGTGAAAGTAAAGGTGGTATAGGAATAACTAACTGAGAGTTTATTTAATTAGTGCCTGGGTAATATTTTTTTGGATATAATAGATTTAGTTGTGTTGTGTGGGTTACCTTTGATGTATTTTTTTGTTTTATTTTCCTAAAGAAGGTGGGAAAGAGCTGAAGAGTGTTGGTATAATTAGGTCTTTTTGTTTGGTATCTGGTTATATTGACTAGCATACCCAGTAGTACCTTTGCTAGAGTGAGAGACAAGGTGTTCCTGTGGACATTTTGACAACTGTAGCTCTACAATTATACTACAGAGTATAATTTAAGCTCCTTGTTTTATCGTAAGACTAATGAATGAGTGAAATATGATCAGTTCATATTTTGTTATGTTGTGACCAAAAGGGAAAGGTAAAATGTTAGTGTTATGGTTGGTTATTCTTCTACGTTTATACTTTTTCCTTTATTTGCAATAATATGTATTTTTCTTAAAGGTAGTACATAAAAACTATAGAAATCAAGTGTGGTGGCGCATGCCTGTAATCCCAGTGACAAGGAGGCTGAGGCAGGAGGATCCCATGGACGAGGCCAGCTCCAGCAATTTAGTAAGGCCTTAAGCACTTTTTTTTTTTTTTTGAGAAAAAGGAAAAAAAAGGTTTATTGCTTTCCTAGCAAAGGAGAAACAGGGAGCTGGGTGCGGTGGCGCAAACCTGTAATCCCAGCACTTAGGGAGGCTGAGACAGGAGAATCGCGAGTTCAAAGCCAGCCTCAGCAACAGCGAGGTGCTAAGCAACTCAGTGAGGCCTTGTCTCTACATAAAACACAAAATAGGGCTGGGGATGTGGCTCAGTGGTTGAGTGCCCCTGAATTCAATCTCCAGTACCAAAAAAAAGAAACAGGGAACTCCTGTCCTAAAAACTGTGATTCTGCCCATCAGCAGGAATGACCCTAAGCAATTTAGTGAGATCTGTTTCAAAACAAAATAAAAAGGGCTGGGGATGTGGTTTGGTGGTTAAGCACCCCATAGGTTCAATCCTTGGTACCAAAAATAAAAGAAGGGAAGGAAGGAAGGAAGCTGGGGATGGTGGAACAAGCCTGTAATTTTAGCTACTTGGGAGCTAAGGCTGAAGGATTCCAAGTTCAAAGCTAGTGTTGGCAATTTAGAGAGATGGTCTCAAAATAAAAAGGGCTGGGGATGTAGCTTAGTGGTAGAGTGCCAAGCCAAACCAAACCAAAAGACCATTTCTAGTGTTTTTGCTGAGGTTCAAACTGTTAAACTTTTAGGACAGTTTTCAATTGATTGTCAAATTTTTAATTTCCTCTAATTGTTCCATTTTTCATTTAGGATTACATAGGTGGTGTTTTAGTAATTTGGGGGGGAAAGTCTTGTAATTTAAAAAAAATAGATTTATAAGTTTTTATGAGTATAGATTAAGTGATGGGAAAATATGTGTATATTAAGTGATTTCATACAGAAAGATTAAGGATGTCCTACTATTATACACTATTTAATAATTTGATGTAGAAGAGTTGAGCAACCATATAGCATCACCTGATTTTGGAAATTAAAGTCTATTTGCTTATAGCTTATTCACTTATAACTGATAAAAATCAGTGTTTATTGTTTTATTTTAATTTTTTTAAGTTGTCGATGGACCTTTATTTTATTTATTTGTGTGCAGTGCTGAGAATTGAACCCAGTACCTCACACATTCTAGGCAAGTGCACTACCACTGAGCTACAGCTCCAGCCCCAAGTGCTTATTCTTTTTAATTATGGTTTATAAATCTCGTGCTTTGTGATGTAATAAGAGTATAAAATACTAGGAAGGTCCTTAGTCTAGTATTGGTCAGTGAAGGATTTCATTACTATCATCATTCTAGATTTTCTCTTCTGAAAATGACCTTCATCCTGTGGCATTTCTGTCAGTTGATAGTGTAGTGGCAATTCCTCCTCCACAGAAAATCTTAATTAAGCTTCTCCAGAAATCTGCACTATAATTGATCTTAGGAGTATCAGCAAAAGAGTCTCTACAAAAGAGTTCAATGTAGTTAAACTTCCTATTTCCCGTTGCTCTATCTTACTTGGCCACCGGCCTGAAAGAGATCAGCACTCTAGGTACTGAATGCCCCTTTACTAATTTTTTCACAAACATTTATGGACTATCTAGTATAGTAACAATATAATACTTTATGGTAGTATGTTTGCAAATGCAAAGTGTGGTAGGAAAGACAGGTCCTTTGGCAAGGTCTCTGGGCTTGAGCCTGAGCTTCACAGAGAAGTCTTTGAAATGCTGATTGGGCTCCAAAGTAACCTCTGGCAGGGGGAGGAAAGAAAGGGGAGAAACTCTCCCTATGTCAGGTGCTGTCCTTGGAGGGTTAACTTGCCCAGAACAGTGAAAGAAGAAGCTGCTTCTGTGTGAACTTCTGCAGACTATGAACTTCTAAGCCCCCCTGCTTATGCTTCGGGTGTAAAGTTCTGAAACTGACTGAATTTGGAGTTGAGGGGATTAATTGATTACAGCAAAAACCTTACCCTCTTAATTGACTGCAGTCAAATAAAACTACTACCTGCTGTCTTCGGTGTCTGCCTCATCTGTCCCTACAACAATAGGAGCACTGTTTGAGGCAGCTGAGTGTGTCTTCCTATCTAATAGGGGATTAGTGGATAGAAGGGGCAGTGAGAAGTGGCTGGATTGCTGCTTCTACCTTTCCCTTGTCAACTTTTGTACCACCCAACCCCATTACCAGGCCTGTGACCTTAAACTCTGGATATACTGGAGCATGTCCTGGACTATTCTTTGTTGTTGCAGTTTTTAGTGACAAAGTTTCTGATAACAATGGAACCTTATGTGATACTGTGAAAAACATATTTGATCTTTGTTTCTTGGCAAAAAAATGAACAACAACAACAACACAAACCTGATAAAGCCCTTGGAATCTCCAGAGTGATAGTGTCTCTTGTATGCTAATGACCATTAGCCAACGGAGTATAAGCGTGGCTTTATTGGGGTCTGCTCTCTGGCTAACAGGCGAGGTTCACCAGTTTGGCCAGTGTGGGCTGGGAAGTCGCGCCCAGATTGGGTGAGGCCTTTTTTATGGGTAGGTTGAGGGGGGAGGATTCTCATGAAGAGGCATCTCTTCTTGGTTGGCTGAGGCCCAGTGTCAGGTATGGGCCGATTTCAGAGGTCAGCGTGTTCATTGATGATTGGTTGTTCATTGATGATTGGTTGGCGTCAGAGGGGTGAGCAGTCGACCCTTTTGGCATGTGCAGGAAACTTCAGATGCCCAGCCTCCCTTTGTCTAGTCACTATCTTTCCACCCAACAAGGACCTCTAGACAGCTTCAGGATGTGTAGTGGTCTTGGAAAGACCAAGGCATGGCTTTAGGGTTAGGACCTTGAAATCTACTCCCCAGTCTTTGAGGAAGGGAGAGGGGCTGAAGGTCCAGCTCATCACCAATAGCTGTTGATTTAATCTAATCATGCTTACATAATGTAGCCTCCATAAAAACCCCAAAGGACTGGATTCAGAGAGTTTTCTGTGTAGCTTGAAGTGTGGAGGTTCCTAGGTTGTGGTACTCCCAGAATTGTCATGAAAGGTTCACACAACTGGGCCCATTCCTTGCCTTGTGTATCTTTTCTATCTGGCTTTTGATCTGTGTCCTTTGTAATACTCTTTGTAGTAAATGGGTGAACAATGTAAGTAAAGTGTTTCCCTGAGTTCTGTGAGCCACTTTGGAAAATTAATCAAACCAACAGGAGAGTGTTATAGGAACCTCAATTTATGGTTGGCAGTCAGAAGCAGAGGTCCCAACACATTCTTGTGGCTGGCTTCTGAAGTGGAAAGCAGTTCTGTGGGACTGGGCCCTCAGCATGTGGGATCTGAAGCTGTTTCCATGAAATGTCAGAATTGAGTTGATTTGTAAGAAGGACACCCAGGTGGTCAGAATTGCTTGCTCAGTTTGTAAGGAAATACCCACTATATCTGATGTCAGAAGAGTGGTGTTGAGTGGTGTGTGAGAGTAGGAAAAACACTGGTTGTTTTCTTCCCATCCTCAGACTTTATAATTAGTTAGCGAAGACAATATTGTACTTGAAGTTTGATGACTGTGTGAATGTAGCTAAAAACTTCCTAGTGACTAGATAGGTGATTGCTAGTTATGTTATAATATGGTAGAAGAACAAGGTACCATATAAGAAGGGAACATTCAACATCTTGCTGTGAGAAATTCTCAAAGAATTGTATTAAAACAATTTAATCTAATCATGAAGCTAGGTGCAGTGGCACACACCTATAATCCCAGCAATTTGGGAGACTGAGACAGGAGGATCTCAGGTTCAAGGCCAGCCTCAGCAAATTAGTGAGGTCCTTAGCAACTTAGTGAGACCCTGTTTCAAAATAAAAAATTTTTTAAAAAAAGGACTGGGAATATAGCTCGGTGGTAAAGGGCCCCTGGGTTAAATCCCTAGTAACCCCCCCACCTCAAAAAGAAAACACCCCAGAACAACACAAAGAGTAGTATATTTTTTTGCCTTTAATGTTCTACATCTTGAGAATTGAATTGTAAAGTTAATGTAATTCAAGTGTCATTATTGCTATTAAATTTAAATTTTAAATTACTTAACTTTTGAAAAGTTAACATATTAATATAGTTCAAGATTTGAGTATACATTTAATCTCCCTCTTTCCCTTTAGCTACCCTGTTCTCTTTTCTAAGAAGCAATCAATATTCTCAACATAAATATACTTTTAACATTTATTATTTAAAGGACTTATTTGATATAGATAAATAATTAAAGTTGACAACATGGATTTTCGAGTCAGACATTGAAATTTTTGTTCACTTAACAATTGCTGAGCATGTACCATACACTTTCATGACACTGGGATTACAGCAGTGAACAGATCAGTCCCTGCCTTCATGGAGATTACATTGTGGTAGGTGGAGACAGACACTAACTAAATATTTATTTACTGTTTCATGTGGTGATAGGATCCAGGAAGAAAACTAAAGCTGGGCAAAGGGACGGGGTCACGGTGGAGGGGTTGTTTGGATAGGGTTATTGGAAGAAAGCCTCTAATAAAGTGACATTGAGTGGAGAACTGTGATCTAAAGGAGTCAGACTTGTGCTTTTGGGAGAAAAGCATTCCAGAGAAAGAACCATCAAGGGCTAAGTTCTGGACAGTGTATTTAAAGCAGAGGTATGTATCCTTTCAGAATGGTGGAGGAGGTTAGATTGGTTCAAAAGGACTGACTTAAGTGGAGAGGGTTAGTGCGTAATACATAAAAGGGGGAAGAGAGTAAGAGAGTTCAGTGGGGGTGATGATGGGGACTGCTGATGGTGGGCTCAAGGGTTTGTGTGTTATCATAAGGAATTGGGATTGTTTTGTTCTGAGTGGGATGGCTTAACACTGGCTGCTCTATGGAGAGTAAATTCTTGGGGGCAAGAGTGAAAATAGAATAGTTATTGAGGTCAAAATAACTAGAATATACAACACTGTGCCACATACAGTAAACTTTATTATATTTAATTAGGTATTTTCCTTCTAGATTTGAATTCTGCCCCCAAATAAATTCATAATAATACTTTTAAATGGTAACTTTAGGAATTAAACTCTGTACTAATTTAAATTTGTATAGATTCCAAGTATCACTTGCATCTTACAGAAATATGGTAAGATTTCCCAAAAGAATCTCACCCACTCACCCCTGCTTCTCCCATTTTCTAATACTGGGGATTGAACCCAGAGATGTTTTACTACTAAACTATATACACAGTTCTTTTTGTTTTTGAGTCAGGGTCTCCAAAAAAAAAAAAAAACAGGTTTGAGGCTAGCCTCAAACTTGAGATCCTCCTGTCAGAGCCTCCCTAGTCATTGTAATTACAGGCATGTACCCATTGTGCCCAGTTCAGTGCCTTTTATAGTTATGCCATGCAACAAGTTTTTTCCCCTGTAGGATTTCCAAAAATGGCTGTGTTGTACAGTTTTGACAAATTAAATATGGGGTGCTATTTTTCTCCATTTTGACTAAATGACATTTTGAATTTGAAACTGCTTTGATTTCTCTGGTAATGTGTCAGAATGCTAAAAAGTATTAAAAGACAAAATCCTTAGACTTCAAGGAAGCAGGTTGCTAGTGATGAAAATACATGGGATATAAAAATGTAAAATTTAGACTTTTCAGTGACTGAATAGTGTATCTGAATTTGCTGGCAAGCCTGCTGTGTCATTTGTGGAAAAGAGGGTACAACATAGAAAAGAAATCTGAAATTTGAGGATGTCTCAGAACTCTTAATGTCTACCTGGGTAAGTAGAGGTACTTTAAAAATCAAGGAAATAATGGATAAGGGAGATAAAAGGTATGGTAAAAATGTAGGAAGTAGAAAAGCAAAGCAGACACTTTGAAGCACTTTAAAATAGAAATGGTTTTGAGGTGGGCGCGGTGGCACACACCTATAATCCTAGCACTTTAGGAGGCTGAGACAGGAGAATTGTGAGTTCAAAGCCAGCCTTAGCAAAAGTGAGGCACTAAGCAACTCAGTGAGACCCTGGCTCAACATAAAACACAAAATAGGGCCTGGGATGTGGCTCAGTGGTTGAGTACCCCTGAGTTTAATCCCCAGTACCAAAAAAGAAATTGTTTTGGAAGAAAAGAGAAATAGATGTTTAAGTTTCAGGAGAAGCCTACAATATTAAAAGCTTAAGTAAACTATTAAATAAGGTTTTGCTGGATCCAGTCAAGGTTAAGAAAGAGTCAAATAACAGCCATGTGCCTATGCTCAAGAAGAACTGAAAATGAATTCTAAGACTTTCATTATTCATGAAGCAGTTTCAGTCTAGAGGGACATCACTAATTTTCTCTTAATTTCTATTAATTTGGTTTGCTTGTTTAGGCTTTCTAAAATAGGACTTCAAAAGTAACTAAGTATTTCAAGTTGATGGTATGGTATAGGAGGTAATGTTTAAAAACACAACTTTTTTTTTTTGGTACCGGGTATTGAACTCAGGGATACTTGACCACTGAGCCACATCCCCAGACCTATTTTGTGTTTTATAGAGATAGGGTCTCACTGAGTTGCTTAGCACCTCACCATTGCTGAGGCTGGTTTTGAACTCAGGATTCTCCTGTCTCAGCCTCCCAAAGTGCTAGGATTACAGGTGTGTGCCACAAAAACCCCCCTTTTTAACAAAGTGCTTATTGAAAGAACTCTCAGGAAGACAAATATGTTCCTATTAATATATTCTTTTTAGATCTTTCATGAGTTTTTATTTTTGCTATAAACTTATTATATAACTACCTTTTTTTTTTCTGTACCTGGGATTGAACTCAGGGTACTCACCCACTGAGCAACATCCTCAGCTCTATATTGTGTTTTATTTTTTAAATACTTATTTTTTAGTTGTAGGTGGACAGAATATCTTTATTTTATTTTTATGTGGTTCTGAGGATTGAACCCAGTGTGTCACGTGTGCTAGGTGAGCACACTACCACTGCGCCATAACTCCAGCCCTATTTTGTGTTTTATGTAGAGACAGGGTCTCACCGAGTTGCTTAAGCACCTTGCCATTGCTGAGGCTGGCTTTGAACTTGCGATTCTCCTGTCTCAGCCTCCCAAAGTGCTGGGATTACAGGCATGCGCCACCATGCCCAGCTATAACTACCTTTTTAAAAAAGTTTATTTCTATTTAAAATATGCTATACCTCAGTTTGGTTCATGGACTCTTAAGGTTTTTGAGCTAAAAATAACTGAGTGATCTTTTCCTCACCCCTTAATTTTACAAATGTGAATGGTGGTAAATTCTCATGTAGTTATGACAGAGAAAAGACTAGAACTTGTCAGTTTTCAATTTTATTTCTACAGTTTTCTTTTATTTATATATATATATCTTTTGATGGGGGTGGTAGTATAGGGATGGAACCCAGAGGTGCTTTACCACTGAGCTATATCCTCAGCCCTTTTTATTTTTTATTTTGAGACAGTCTCACTTAATTGTTGATACCCATGTTGTGGTCTTCCTGCCTTCAGAATCACTGGGATCACAGGCATGCACCTGACTGTGGACAAGTTTTGAAATAAATTGCTTTCTTGAGCAGTTTTTGATAGTAATCACAGGCAAACAGCCAGCTCTCCTGACAGTTATAAAATAAACAGTTGGCAGGAAAGTGAAAACCATCAGTGGCAAAGGAGAGAGCACCTCAGTCTTAAAAGCATTTTATCTTTACGGTGATGCACACCTAGTATACAATGTAATATACATTGTAGTACTTGATTAGTCATATCCATTTCAAGCTTTGAAAACTTATTGTAGGAGAAACATCAGGGCCTGCCTCATTTACCTGAAAGAGATTTTAACTGGAAAGCACACTGCAGAATCAGTTGCAGTCAGTACATACAGCTCTGTAGATAGTCCAGAAACAACCATAGCAAGCAGTCAAAAAGTTTCTAAGACTAAAAAAAGATTATGTGTTAGTTATATAGTAAGTAGATTTAGTGAGAATAGTCCTACTTGGTATTAGTAACCATTATCGGATTTAAGACTGTAGTTTTGGTAGGTTAAAGATCTAGACATTCTGGGGCTGGAGCTGGAGCTCAGCTGCAGAGCACTTGCATGGTACATGTGAAGCACTGGGTTCAATTCCTGGCATCACATAAAAATAAATAAAATAAAGATATGCTGTCCATCTACAACTACAAAATTTTTTTAAAAAGATGTAGACATTGTTATTTTTTAAAACATTTTTAATATCTTTATTTTATTTATTTCTTTATTTTTATTTTATGTGGTGCTAAGGATCAAACCCAGTGCCTCACGCATGCGAGGCGAGCGTTCTACCACTGAGCCATAACCCCAGCCCTAGACATTGTTATTTTTGCTATCTTTCATATATTTTTCTTAAAATTTTTGGAATAAGAATGTATCCTCATGATATCAAAATGACTTAAGAAAAATGACAAATATAATATGTATATGATTGTATGTTTTTGTTTTTAAGAGATAGAGTATTGGGCAGGGGTTATAGCTCAGTGGTACAGCATATGCCTAACATGCTACAGGTTCTGGGTTTAATGCCTAGTACCACAAGGGGGAAAATATATAGGATTTTGATGTTGTTCAGGAGCCTCAAATTTTTGGGCTCAAGTAATGTTTCTGCTTCAGCCTCCTGAATTAGCTAGGACTACAGCCATGTACCACCATTCCCAACTCCTTGTCTTTTTATTTGCAATTCTTATCTTCTCAATTCTTAATATAGTGTAAATGTTTTAAGAGTGTGTGTGTGTGTGTATTTATTTATTACTGGGGATTGAACTCAGGGACACTCAACCACTGAGCCACATCCCTAACCCCTTTTTTATATTTTATTTAGAGACAGGGTCTCACTGAGTTGCTTAGAGCCTCACTAGGTTGCTGAGGCTGGCTTTGAACTCGCAGTCCTCCTGCCTCAGCCTTCCAGGGTGCTGGGATTATAGGCCTGTGCCAACATGCCCTGCTAAATATATATTTTTGTAAGTGTTTTGTAGGTCACTGAATCTAGCTAAAACTGGTTCATCATTTGTAAAATGGGGATAATAGCACATCATTTACAGGATTATGAAGATTAAATGAGATTATATAGTGAAGTGCTTGGCACATAGTAGATCCTGGTTAAGAATACAGAGTTTCTGAGTTCACATCCCAGCTGTGCCACTTACTTGGTTGTATGACCTTGTAAAAGATATTTAACCCCTCTTAACTTCTTTGTTCAGTCCTCTTGAGTCTTCCCTTTCCATAAAATATAGCCTGTACTGGTAGCTTAGTCACTTTCTCAGCCCATTTCCTGCTCATAGAAAAGTGGAGATTCAAAAGCCCCTTTACATTTTGTACTCTGTTCTTCTTCTTCAAATTGTCACTGTATATGCTAATACAGTTTTGTGAAGGAAGAAATTATAGCATTTTCATATGCTGAAGGAAGTTAGGGGGGTGGCCGAGGGAGAGAGGGAGGGGGGAAGAAGGAAATTAATGATGTAGAGGAGCAGGTATCTTTGAATTGGTGATAGGGATTGAATTAGTGCACAAGAGACTGGCTAGAAAAGAGCAAATAGTTGTTCATTTATTATTACAAGGAAGCAAGGCATATAGATGCAGTTAGATGCTGGCTCTGTGGATGGA
Source organism: Geosciurus inauris (assembly GCA_004024805.1). Classification (NCBI taxonomy): domain Eukaryota; kingdom Metazoa; phylum Chordata; class Mammalia; order Rodentia; family Sciuridae; genus Geosciurus; species Geosciurus inauris. The sequence continues at coordinate 76,701 of PVHX01004344.1, read as the reverse complement.
TATAGTGGTGATTCCTGGAAGTTCTCTTCTGATTGATTTTCAAAGCCAGGTAATCAGCTAATTAAGAAAGAGGATGGAAAAAAATATTAGAAGTTTGAAGAGAGGGTAGAGGGCATGTGATATTCATTTAGAGATGTGGTAGAGAGAATGAACTAGGGAAATGTAGTATGATTACCAGGCAGTAAGTAGTTAAGGGTTCATTTGAAGGGTTAAAGGTCCCGAGTTAAAAGTGAGGCCTGTCAGGTTGGTTGGTTCTTTTCCAAATACATTCACTTTAAGGATGGTAGAGAGCTGAATTTAAGCCAGGCTTGTGGTTTTGCAAAGGAAGTATGTCCAAGTTGGAGGAGAACAAATTATAATATGAATCATGAAATTTAAGCTGGATAGGGGGAGAAGAAAAAACTTCAAGGGGTGAGGGATAGTAAAAAGATAGGTCAATAGATTGGAGGTTCTGGTGGGGTCAAATGATTTGTGTACTTGAAGGAGTGAGCTAGAAAGATAGTATTCAAAAGGGATTGCTTGGGATTGAAATCATTGAGAAGATGTATTGGAGTATGTGCTGAAGTAGGGTTACATACAGTTCTTTGATACTCATTTAGCAGTCCTAAAATGTAGATGGCATAAACATTATTATGATTTGTATTTTGTGGATGAGAAACTGAAGCTCTAGAGAGATTGGAATTTTCCTAAGGTCACAAGGTAATAATAGGTTGGCTACTTAAGACGCAGACTCCATTAGTCTGATTCTCTGTACTATGTCATATTAAATCAATTTTCTGAAAGTTAGTTACTTTGAACTTAAATGGTGATCTCAAGTTAAGACTTCTGTATGTTTGTGTCTGTGTTGCTGTGAATTGAACCCAGGGTCTCATATGCTAGGGAAGCATTCAACCAGTGAGCCATACCCCCACCCCCAACTTGACTTACACATGAACAAAATTATTTTCCTCTTTAGGACTTTTTTTTTTTTTTTTTTTGTTACTGGGAATTGAACCCAGAGATGCTTTACCACTTCATACCCAGCACTTTTTATTTTTTATTGAGTCAGGGTCTCAACAAGTTGCTGAGGCTGGCCTTGAACTTGAATCTTCCTGCCTCAGCCTCCCAAATCCCTGGGATTACAGGTGTGTGCCACCATTCCTGGCCCTCTTTAGGATCCTTCAGAGATTATGTTACTGTTCAGAGTTTATGTTACTGTTATTACCTTGCTGATCTTATTGGGAACATATACACATTAAAGGCTTAAACATGAGAGTTTTGTTTAAACTCTCTTTTGTAAGAGAGCTTAAGGTGGGTAGGTGGGGGAAACCAAGTAGGAATGTAATATTCTTTTAGCAGCATGCCTACACAGACAGCTGTACTGTAAGAATGTGACCAATCCATGTGAGTTCTTTGTTGTGGCAGTTTCCACTATTACATACAAGTCTTAAAAATAGTTGGCCTTTGAGTATTGTCTATTTGAGACATATTTTTTTCTCCCTCCCTTAATGAAATCATACTGTGCTTTTCCTTTGTGTTTTTACACATTTAGCTTTGTGGTGGAGAGAAGACTTTGAAGACTTCTTTAAATGTGAAGGAAGCATGAGGGGATTATTGTTAAGTATAATACGAACTAATATTTACAATTTTAATGTTTGCCAGAGTAGAAAAATATTATGGCTAAATTTCAGGTAATTTTTTTCTTTCTTTAAAAATTATTTTAAATTGTGATAAAATACACATAACATAAAAGTTATCATCTTATCAAGTAATATTGTTGATATATCCTCTTTAGAGTATGAATAGTTCCTGGGAATGACCCTGAGGCATTTTTACTAGAGGACTCTCTTTTCCTCTTACCTTGTCTGTCTCCTACCTGCTACTAGTACTGAAAACTTCATACTCCACTAAAATGGAGTCTGATGATAGAACAAGTGGTAGAGTGGTGGTAGACCTTAAAAGCAGATCTCGCCAGTGCAGTGTCTGTGAAACATGACATTTAGCCCCTTCCTTCCTTCCTGCCTGCCTCTGAAGCCTTCCTGACAGCTCCTTCAAGAGGATGGATGGGAAAGCCTGGGTCGTGGGGTATAGAACTCTGTCCTTCTTAATTCCTTGGTAAACACCTTTCACTGATTTCTCACCATCTGTGGGATGGGGTCCAACTCCTTAGCCATGCATTCAAGGCTTTCATAATTTGATGCAGGCCCAGTCTCATACATGCTCCCTAGGTAGGCTCCAGCCATGCTCAAACCTATATGCCAGCTACATGAAATGTAGCTCTCTACACATGGCCTGTCTCTGGCACATAGTAGGTATTTTGGAATAAATACATATATATCAGAGTTTGTACTATTTTACATGTTAACCCACTAGTTTTTATTTACTGGCTAACCCTTAACTTTCTTTAAACTTCAGGCCAAGAATACTCTTTCAAAAGGCCCTTCCTGTGTTTTTTTTTTTTTTTTTTTTAAATGCTAGTAGACACTCTAACTCTATGATATAAAAACCATTTAGGTTATCTCTCTTTTTATGTAATGGCTGATTTGCTTTTTTATTTTGGTATTGGAGATTGAACTCCAGTACCATTTGGTACTGGAGATTGAACTCGACCACTGAGCCACATCCCCAGCCCTATTTTGTATTTTATGTAGAGACAGGGTCTCACTTAGTTGCTTAGCGCCTTGCGGTTGCTGAGGCTGGTTTTGAACTCAGGATTCTCCTGTCTCAGCCTCCCTAAGTGCTGGAAGTACAGGCTTGCACCACCACGCCCAACTTGAGGCTGGCTTTGAACTCATGGTCCTCCTTCCTCAGCTTCCCAAGCTCCTAGGTTTGCAGGTGTGTGCCACTGTTCCTTGCCCTCTTTAGTTTTTTTTTTTTTTGGTACTGGGGATTGAACTCAGGGGTATTCAACCACTGAGCCACATCCGCAGCCCTATTTTGTGTTTTATTTAGAGACGGGGGTCTCACTGAGTTGCTTAATGCCTCACCATTGCTGAGGCTGGCTTTGAACTCGTGATTCCCCTGTCTTCAGCCTCCCAAAGTGCTGGGATTACAAGCGTGAGCTACCGCGCCTGGCTTCTTTATTTTTTATTCTGAGACAGGGTCTTGCTAGATTGCTGGAGCTGGCATCAAACTTGCGATTCTTGTGCCTAAGCCTTCTAGTAGCTGGTATTAGGAGCATGCACCATTGTGCCCTACTTTTGGGCTTGTTATTTATTGGTACTTTGTATTACAAAAATCTTTTATTATTCTTGTTTCCTAATATGTATAGTATGTAATGTTACATACTGAATATCCATGGCTTTTAAATTTCATTTCCTTGCCCCCGCCACCCCTAACTTAGTACTCCACTGATATGCAGGTGGTAGAGCAGCCCTTCCTTGCCTTTTCAAGGTGAATGTTGCTTAGACACTTGACCTGGGAAATAATCAGTATTCTGATGACTACATATTATAACAATCATAATTAGTTTAATGTGATTGCCTATTATGAGATTGGGGTGTTGAGTGGCAGTTTGAGAATTGCAGAGTTCTTTTTCTTGTGGAAGAATTTTCTGAGCACTTGAATAATCGGACAGGATTATATAAGACTTGCCCTTTGAGGTCAGTACGTCTGAGTTGCACATTTTAAACTGGTGACTCATCAAATTATTCTCTTGCTTCAACTGTAACTATTGTTAATGCCATTGTATTTCCTAATTTCCACTCATATATATATATATATACACACATATATTTTATATATATTTTTTAGTTGTTGATGGACCTTTATCTTTTTCAGTTATTTATATGTGGTGCTGAGAATCAAACCCAGTGTCTTACGCATACTAGGCGAGTGCTTTACCACTGAGCCACAACCCCAGCCCCCTAATTTCCACTCTTATTGATGCTGCTTTTTTATTTTATATTCTGACATCAAAGGTTGTGTAATCTGGGTATTCCTTAGAATTAATGACTTAGTGGGTGATAAATTATTTGTTCCCAAAAGAAAACTTTCTTTCAGATGGTTTTCTTTTTTGTGAAGTCCAGAATCTTAATCATTTTACCTTAAATTTTTATTCTTTCTGTCCTTTTTTTTTTTGGGGGGGGTACTGGAGATTGAACTCAGGGTCACTCAACCACTGAGCCACATCCCCAGCCCTATTTTGTGTTTTATGTAGAGACAGGGTCTCACATAAATAAATAAATAAATAAATAAATAAATAAATAAATAAATAAATAAATATTAAAAAAAGGTATTGTGTTCATCTACAACTTAAAAATATTTGAAAACTATTAAAAATAAAACAATGGTGTGAAAATCCAAATTTATTTAGATTTATTCAGATAATTTTTTAAAAATAAATGCGTTAGAATGTGGGTTAAGAACATCTCTGATCACTTTTTTTTTTAAGCTGTAGATGGACACAATATTTTATTTATCTTTATGTGGTGCTGAGGGTTGAACCCATTGCCTCACATCTAAGGCAAACGCTCTACCACTGAGCCACAACCCCAGCCCCTCTGATCACTTTTTTCTTGGAATAGGTCAACTCTTCACGCAAGAGCTATTTGTCTAGGAAGAGGAGTTAGGAGATTCACCTTTTGGGAAAAAATTTTTAATTGTTATGAAATGTACATAATTTTTTTTTTTTTTTGGTACGAGGGATTGAATTTAGGGCACTTGACCACTGAACCACACCCCCAGCCCTATTTTGTGTTTTATTTAGAAACAGGATCTCACTGAGTTGCTTAGCGCCTCGCTGTTGCTCAGGCTGGCTTTGAACTCGTGATTCTCCTGTCTCGGCCTCCCTAAGTGCTGGGATTACAGGCGTGCACCATTGTGCCTGGCAAAATTTCTCCTTTTGCCCATTTTAAAGTATACAGTTCAGTGGCATTGATTACATTCACACTGTTGTATGACCCATTTCTGTCTGTTTCTAGAACTTTTTCATCAACCCACATAGAAACTCTCATCAGCAAGCAATGATTCTCCATTCCTTCCTCCTTGCAGTTCCCTGGTAACCTCTAATCTACTTTCTGTTTTTATGAATTGCTATTTTAGTTATTCTGTATAAGGGGAATCATACAGTATTTATCTTTTTGTGTCTAGATTATTTCACTTACCATAATGTTTTCAAGGTTCATCCATGTTATTGCAGAATTTATTTTTGGTGAGGGAGGGTACGGGAGATTGAACTCAGGGACACTCGACCACTGAGCCACATCCCCAGCCCTATTTTGTATTTGATTTAGAGACAGAGTCTCTAAGTTGCTTAGTGCCTCGCCTTTTGCTGAGGCTGGCTTTGAACTTGCAATCCTCCTGCCTCTGCCTCCTGAGCCACTGGGATTACAGGCGTGTGCCACTGTGCCAGCTTTATCAGAATTTTATTCCTTAATATGGCTGAATAATATTCTGTTATATGTACATGACTCTACAGTTTGTCCATTCTTCAGTTGGTAGACACTTGACTTATTCTCTCACCTTTTGGCTGTTGTGAAACATGCCTTAGTTAACACTGGCACATTTAACCCAGGAGTGCTTTACCACTGAGTTATATCCCCAACCCTCTTTTTTTTTTTTTTGATTTTGAGACAGGGTCTTGCTAAGTTGCTGAGGCTAGCCTGGAACTTGCTATCCTCCTGCCTCAGCCTTCTGAGCTGCTGTATGGTTAAAAGCGTCACATACGTATGGAGCTGCTGAATTTGGCAAGTTGGATCTGATAGACAATAAACACTCTTTTTATACAAGACAGCATTTATTTTAGTAATAATACGGAAGCAAGAGCAAAAGTAAAAGTGATAGGTGAGAGAAAAAGAGAAGAAAATATATCACCAGATGAGGGCAACACCAACACCTGAAAGTGTCAGTAGCTGGGTAGTCCGGGGTGGCTTTTCTGGGTCTGACTAGGAAGTCCTGGACAGAGCGTCCTTTCCACAAGTGAGACTCCAAAGTTGTATTCCCAGTGGGGTTCCTTAAATACAAGTTAGAATAAAGCAAGCTCCTTTCTACAATCTGGGTGACCCAGTGATCCCCTCAAGGACTCTTCATTCTCCCAAGAACTGGCCAGGTCCCTGAAGGGAGTGAATCATGGCCTTGAGGTAAGTCAGAGACTGAGTTCTCCTGAGTGAGCCACACCCACCAAGAAGTCAGCATTCGTTTTTATTTTTTATTTTATTTGTTCATGACAGTAGGGTTTATTTTGACATATTTACACAAACATGGAGTATGTCTTACTCTAATTGGATGAAGTTATTAGCATTCTTTAGATGTTACATTAAGTATGTGTGGAGGTCTTCGTAGGCACATGGAAGGACTTTAATAATTTCCTTAGCCTTTTTTTTAGTTGCTGGGATTACAGGCATGCACCACTGTACCTGGCTGTTTGAATTCTTTTGTGTGTGTGTGGGGGGGGCTAGAATATATATCTAGGAGTGGAATTGCAGGATCATGTGGCATTTCTGATAAGGTTTTCAGGAATTGTCAGATTGTTTCCACAGTGGTTTGACCGTTTCCTATCAGCAATGTACAAGGGATTCTTTCTGAGGAGATAATTCTACCCACAAGGTTTTTAAACTAGTTATATCACCTTGAATGAGTCTCTTTTTTGTTACCTTATCTTTTAAAATGGAGCTTAATGCCATTGTAGAAGGAAAGCAGCCCTAGATGTTATGTAAAGAAAAAATGTGGGTGGGGACATAGCTCAGCACAAAAAAAGAAAAAAGAAAAAGTGTGGCTTTGCTACAATAAAACTTTATTTAGGGTTTTTTTTGTTTTTTTTGTTTGTTTGTTTGTTTGTTTTGGTACCAGGGATTGCATTCAGGAGCACTCAACCACTGAGCCACATCCCCAGCCCTGTTTTGTATTCTATTTAGAGACAGGGTCTCATTGAGTTGCTTAGTGCCTCACTATTGCTGAAGCTGGCTTTGAACTGTAGATCCTCCTGCCTCAGCCTCCTGAGCCACTGGGATTACAGGTATGCACCACCAGGCCTGGCTAAAAACTTCATTTTCAAGATCCACAGTTGAAAAAGATTTGTCTCTCTTGTGGTAGTTTGCCAAACCCTAGTCTATATCATAAGATTACAGATAAAACTAAGTTTTAATCAATACAATTTTATTTCAGCACTAGTTATTGTTTCATAGAGTCTGTTTGGTATGTGACTTATTGTTCCATTTTCATTTGTTACAATTGGATTAATCTTTTCCATTTTCTGTATTTTTGTATGTTACACCATAGATTAAGCATATTTTAATTGTTTTGCATTCCAGTATTACTATACTTTAATAATAAAATTTATAAATAAATTTGTTTATTTATTTATTTGGTACCAGGGATTGAACCCAGGGGCATTTAGCCACTGAGCCACATCCCCAGCTGTTTTTATATTTTATTTTGAGACAGGGTCTCACTGACTTGCTTAGGGCCTTGCTAAGTTGCTGATGCTGGCTTTGAACTTGCCATCCTCCTGCCTTAGCCCCCCAAGATGCTGGGATTACAAGTGTGCACCACCATGCCCAGCATAAATTTAATTTTAAGATGTGACTTTGGTAGGATATCATATGTATACCATAATTAAAAGTATTAAAATTTACAGCTTTCATTTTGTTTTTCTCTTTTTAAATTAATGTTATTTTCCCCAAAGAGTTATTAGGATTATTATTTGCATTTTTTGTTATTTAAAATTAATAATTAAAAATAATATAGTATGGCTGAGAATGTATCTTAGTGATAAAGTGCAGGCCTATTGTGCGTCAGCCCTGGGTTCAGTCTTCAGCTCCATAAAAATAATAATGATATTTAAAAACTTATGTGTAAATATTGTTAATATTGACAGTTAAAATTGGTTTCATATTAGGCAAGCAATAATAGAATTTCATTGCTAAAATATTCTATAAGAATTTGTATAAATAAGTTATTTTGAACTTCTTCAAAGAAGAGTGCTAATTCTTTTTTTTTTGGACCGGGGATTGAACTCAGGGGCACTCAACCACTGAGCCACATCCCCAGCCCTATTTTGTGTTTTATGTAGAGACAGGGTCTCACTGAGTTGCTTAGTGCCTTGCTGTTGCTGAGGCTGGCTTTGAACTCACGATTCTCCTGTCTCAGCCTCCCTAAGTGCTGGGATTACAGACTTGTGTCACCATACCTGGCTCATTCTTTAAATTTTTTAAAAATGTATTGTTGCTTTTTTTTTTTTTTGGCATGGGGATTGAACCCAGGGATGCTTAACCACTAAGCCATATCCGCAACCCTTTTAAAATATTTTATTTAGAGAAAGAGTCTTGCTGAGTTGCTCAGAGCTTCATTAGGTTGCTGAGGCTGGCTTTGAAGTGATCTTCCTGCCTTAGCCTCCTGAGCCGCTGGGATTATAGGCATGCACTGGGCCTGGCTACTATTGTTGTATTCTTGTGACTGTTAGAGGGAGAAATTTTAATTAAGCTGCTGTCAACGTTGTACAACCAATTGGAAGGCCTGGCAATAGTTAATAATATCAAATATTAATTAAAAGCCACAGTCCTAATAATACCAAAGCAGTAGTATAATAATGATACTATTATTAAATAATAATTGGAAGCAGCTGCAATATTTTCCTTTATAAATGAATGCTTTGAGTACTTTACAAATGAGAGAATTTTTTTAAAAAACATTTTTCTATTTGTAGATGGACACAATGCCGTCCGTCCGTCCGTCTGTCTGTCTGTCTGTCTATCTATCTTTCTTTCTTTCTATCTATCTATCTATCTATCTGTCTATCTATCTATCTATCTATCTATCTATCTAATGTGGTGCTGAGGATTAAACCTAGTGTCTCACATGTGCTAGGCAAGCACTCTACCACTGAGCCCATGAGGGAATTAATTCTTAGAAAAGTTTGCTGCTCTTTGGTCAGCCAGTTAAAGATGGTTACTGAGCCTTTAGGTAGAGACAGGAGCAAATAATACAACTTGGTCAAAAAGTGAGATGACAGAGTTGAGATCACAATCTGCTGTTCAATGGCAACAACAACCATCTTTCCCCAACATAGACTGCTCAGACCACTTCTCAGTTGGGAAATGGGACTCTAATATTAAACAAGCCTTCTTTAAAAAAACTAAACAAAACAAAAAAAAAAAAACACATGTGACTTCTGAATCTCTACGTGAATGAAACTTTTTGCTATCAAGATCACATAATTAGGGGGCTGGGATTGTAGCTTAGTGGTAGAGCGCTTGCCTCGCATGCGTGAGGCCCTGGGTTCGATCCTCAGCACCACATACAAAGCAATAAAATAAAGACATTGTATCCATCTACAACTAAAAAAAATACTTTAAAAAAAAAAAAGGATCACATAATTAGGGGTGGGGCTGTAGCTCAGTGGTAGAGTGCTTGCCTAGCATGCATGAGGCACTGGGTTTAATCCCCAGCACCACATGTAAATAATAAATTAATAAAATAAAGATCCATCAACAACTAAAAAAAATTTTTTAAAAATAAGATCACATAATTAATGCTTTAAATGGTAGCTACTGTGCTACCATCTACATTGATATTAAAGATACAAGTAAAGTGGAAATCTTCACGGTGGCACAAGCCTAGAATCCCAGCACTTTGGGAGGCTGAGACAGGAGAATTGTGAGTTCAAAGCCAGCCTCAGCAATGGTGAGGCGCTATGCAAAGAGACCTTGTCTTTACATAAAACACGAAATAGGGCTGGGGATGTGGCTCAGTGGTCGAATACCCCTGAGTTCAATCCCTGGTACCAAAAAAAAAAAAAAGTGGAAATCTTAATATACATTGATGTACTTTTTAAAAAAAAAAAATTTTTAGTTGTTGATGGATCTTTATTTTATTCATTTGTTATTTATATGTGGTGCTGAGGATCGAACCCAGTGCCTCACGTGTGCTAGGCAAGCCCTCTACCACTGAGCTACAGCCCCAGTCCACATTGATGTACTTTTAAATAGTGAAATATACAAAGTACTGACTGCATTCCAAAAGTTGTTTCTTTCTTTTTTTTTTAATTTTTTTTAGTTGTTGATGGACACAATGCCTTTATTTTATTGCTTTGTATGTGGTGCTGAGGATCGAACTCAGGGCCTCACGCATGCGAGGCAAGCGCTCTACCGCTGAGCTACAATCCCAGCCCCTGTTTCTTTTTTTTAAAAATATTTGTTTTAGTTGTAGATGGACACAATATCTTTATATTATTTATTGATTTTTATGTGGTGAGGATCGAACCTAGTGCCTCACGCATGTAAGGCAAGCACTCTACCACTAAGCCCCAATCCCAGCCCCCAAAAGTTGTTTCTTAAATTTAATATATTTAAGTACATATTTCAGCAAATACTTTAGGTCTAGCAAAATCAAAAGCAAATAATGTGACCTTCTAAACCATCTGTTATTCAGCTCTCTGTGAGAAAATGTATCATATAGGGTTTTTATATATCTTGTAAAGTGTTACTGGTTATTTAGAATCTAATATGTGTTAAAAAGTGCCATAAATGATAGTTCACAAAAAGTTGAAGTTTAAGATAGTTTTATATAAGTTCACTGTGGTTCTGAATAGTACAAATGTAAAAAAAAAATTAAAACTCCCTAACTTTTTGAAAACCACCCTTTGGTAATCTGAATGAATGTTTTCTTCAAACTATGAAAAGTTTATATAACTAAATTTTTTTGTATATTAGTATGTAAAAATATGTTCCTGTGATGGATTAATAATTTAATACTGACAAGAAAATGAATGTTTTCCATTAAGAAATATAATGATATCATTTTTAAATGGAGTTTGAATTGTATAATCTATAAATTCTGTTTCTAAATTTTATAACTGAATTTATAACATCACGAATTGCCACAATGTTCACATTTGCTATTTTATCTCCCTATGTGCATTTTAAAGAGCAGTTTATAGAGACAACTTTAATATACTTAGTGCAAGTATATACAAGTTTTCAAATACTCTTTAATTTTTGTTAGATATGAACCTTTAAAAAGATGTAGTTATCAAAGACTTTTCAGGTAGTGTTTTTTGTTTTTTGTTTTTTTATACCAGGGATTGACTCCAGGGATGCTTAGCCACTGAGCCATATCCTCAACCTTTTTTTTTTTTTTAGTTGTGGATAGACATGATACCTTTATTTTATTTATTTTTATGTGGTGTTGCGGATCAAACCCAGTGCTTCACAATGCTAGGCAAGTGCTCTACCACTGAGCCACCACCCCAGCCCCTTCAGGTAGATTTATAATGAAATATATTATTAATTGGAACTCTGGCTATAAAATCATAAGCTGATCAAAGAGTTACCTTTTATACAATCTTTTGTCAAAATGGTCTTGCTATATATACTATCAACATAAGTGATATTATATAAAATAGCATATGCTTGACTTTTATAAGAAAACAGGTTATTTTTAAGAATATAACATTGCATAGTTATCTCTTAATGAAATCTTGAGATAAAAGGAATCAAGAATAACTGCAAATTTCAAATCTGAAAGAAGAGTTTTTCTCACAACAAAAAAAGAAAATTTGAAATAGAAGTGTATTTAGTACATAAGGGTTCAAATCAGTACAAGCTTTAATACAATCATTAACTTTAAATGGAATTTTTATGTGTTGGAAATTTTGTGTATTCCATTTATGTAATCATATCCCTGCAGATACAGTGTAAGTCTATTTGCACAGCATCTCAAGTGCATAGCACAATGTATTATACCTATAGTGAGTAGGGAAACCAGAGTCCTGGATCATAATACAGGCATTCTGTTAGAAGGCATAATACTCCCTTATACCTGGATGTTGTGAGGAAAAGAATTATAGTATGAATTTTCCCTTTGACCACTGATGACTGAATAGGGAAAGGACTACGAATGATTCTTATTTTCTGACCAAAAAGTCCCCTTTAAATTGCTTGTATAATCTGTTAATACTTCAACTCTGCAGGGAAATGATCAGCCACTTCCTATACACAAATATTTTTCCCATATTTTTTATTGGTACATTATAATGGTGGGGTTTGTACAAATATGGTATTACATATTTGTACATGCATATAGTATAGCGATATAATTTGGCCAGTATCATTCCCTAGTATTTCCCCTTTTCTTCCTCTCCTGCCTCCCCCTAGTCCCTTTCTCTATTCTACTGATCTCTCTTCAATTTTCATGAGAACCCCTCACCTTTCTTTTCCTTTTTCCTAACTTCCACATTTGAGAAAAAACATATGACCCTTGACCTTCTGAGTTTGGCTTATTTCATTTAACATTATGTCTCAGGTTCTATCCATTTTCCTGCAAATGATATAATTTCATTTTTTTAAAATGAAAAATAGCATTTTCTTTACCCATTCATCCATTGTTGGACACCTAGGCTGGTTCCATAGCTTCACTATTATAAATTGTGCTGCTATATACATGGATATGTATCTATGGCTATAGTATGCTGACTTTAATTTTTTAAGATAAATACTGAGGAGTGCTATAGCTGGGTCATGTGATGGTTTAATTCCTAGTCTTTTAAGGAACTTGTACACTGATTTCCATATCATTTACAATCTCACCAATGTTGTAAAAGTGGTCCTTTTTCTCCATATCCTCTCTAGCCTTTGCTATTGTTCATGTTTTTGATGGCTGCCATTCTGACCGGAGTGAGATGAAATCTCAGTGTAGTTTTGATTTGCATTTCCCTGATTGCTAATGATTTTGAAATTTTTTTCATATATTTGTTGTCCATTTATATTTCTTTGGAAAAATACCTTATTTAATTTGTTCGCCCATTTTTTAAAGTTTTTAATTTTTTAAAATATTTTTTAGTTATAGATAGACTCAATATCTTTTTTTTTAAATGTTTATTTTTTAGTTGTAGGTGACAGAATATCTTTATTTTATTTTTATGTGGTGCTGAGGATCGAACCCAGTGCCTTATGCGTGCTAGGCGAGCACGCTACCACTGCGCCATAATCCCAGCCCCTAGACTCAATATCTTTATTTGGTCTTTTATTTTATTTTTATGTGGTGCCGAGGATCAATCCCAGTACCTCACATGTGCGAAGCAAGCGCTCTGCCACTGAGCCACAACCCTAGCCCTTGCCCTTGTATTAATTGAGTTTTTTTGGTGTTAAGTTGAGTTCTTTATATATTCTGGATAGTAATCCTCTGTCAGAAGAGTAGCTAGCAGAGATTTTCTCCTATTCTGTAGATTCTCTCTTCACATTCTTGTTTCCTTATACATAATTTAAAAAAATCTTTTTTGGTACCTGGGATTGAACTCTGGGTTACTCGACCACTGAGCCACATCCTCAGCCCTATTTTGTGTTTTATTTGGAGACAGTTACGTAGCACCTTGCCATTGCTGAGGCTGGCTTTGAACTCGTAATTCTCCTGTCTCAGCCTCCTAAAGTGCTGGGATTATAAGCGTATGCCACCACACCTGGCTCCTTATACATAAATATTTTGAAAGTTAATTTTAGCACCTGTGGCTTTCCAGATAGCCTTGAGAGACTGGATTTACTAAAGAAGTAGCTGATTTAGCCACTCATTCTCCAATAAGAATTAATTGCTATTAAATTAATTAATTGTTGTTCAATCTCAGGTTCCTTAATCTACTGTTTACGGGGTTCTCAGTGGATAAGATAGGAAATAGAACAAGATAATTCCCCAAAGACCAACAGTCTCCCTGAGAGTGACTGTAATTGGAAGGGTATGGTATGTCATGACTATTCTTGGAACTTGACTTGGTTGTTTCTGAGCCTCTGGCAGAAACTAGAAGGGTTGGGTTGGATCTCAGGGCATCTTTGGAATAATTGGGATACTTACTGTAACAGTCTGACTTGGAGCCAAGGCTCAGTGCTCTGGCAGTTTTTTTTGTTCATTTTTTTTGTTAATCTTAGAGTATTTTTAATCTTTACTCTTCTTGTAAGAAACAGGAACCTGCTCCTCACTCATCTATCTCTTCTCCTGGGCCAGGATGCTAAAGTTTATTTTTCCATTGATTTCACTCAGTCCTAAGTTTTGTACATCAAAACTATGATTTTACTTCAAAAAATGTTCAACTGCTTACCTTTTCCCTAAGCTTAAGAAAATGTAACGACCCTAAAATCTAAAACTGTTGCTAATAAAAGCCATGTTATTTTTGCTTTCTCGAATAACACTTGAATATGCCAGATATTTGCCTTCATCTCCCAAAGTGAGATACTCTAAATAGAATGTTAAGAAATCTTTCACACACATAGTTAAAAAGGAATGATGGTTGATATTAATCAAGTCCTTATAACCCCCTTTGACTAAAGAGACTATAGAAAGAATTTGTCTAATATGTAATCTCCTTTGTTAATTTGGGTCTTTCACTTTGGCCTTTAGCCTCATTGCCTGGGGCATGATCTCACATTCTCATTTATTAGACTTACAGGACAGTGTTGTACGTGACAATAATAAAACTTCCTAGGATATCTGTCTGCCAGGAGACTAAAAAACTAAGAGCTAGATGTTTATTCCTTCAGGATAGCCACTGAAGGAAAGGAGTTCCTCACTCCCACCCTGTTCTTTAAATAGATAATTTATTTCCTTTAGGTAGCCTCAGATTTGTCTAAGATTCTGATTAAGCCTACAGATTTGTAGTAAGCTTTTATTGTGAAATATTTTTGGAGTAGAAGTATCGTCTTTACCAGTTCCAAGGGACTGGTGGTAGCTTTTCTGTTCTGGGGCAGGACAGGGAACAGAAGAGGTATAGGGAATTGTGTGAAGGATCTAGCTCAGCATCTATCAGCAGATATAGTATCTTGCCCCTTTTTATTTTCTTTCTTTGGCTTTGGTATTATAATGCTTCTGTGGCCATGTATAAACACACATCTATCTTACCCATTGCTAAAAACAACCCACAAAAATCAAACATAAAAACCCCTACGTCCCAGCAGTTCAGGAGGCTGAGGCAGGACAATCAGGAGTTCAGAGCCAGCCTCAGCAATTTAGCAAGGTCCTGAGCAACTCAGTGAGATGCTGTCTCTAAATAAAATTTTTTTAAAAAGGTCTAGGGATGTGGCTCATTGGTTAAGCACCTCTGGGTTCAATCCCTGGTAACAAAAACAAAAACAAAACAACACAAACCCTATCTCATATCTTTCTTCTGCTTTTGAAATAAGTCACGCTTCAAGAAATTTCACAGGGAGGGGCTGGGACTATATCTCAGAGTAAATGCATTTGTGTAACATCTGTGAGGCCCTGGGTTTGATCCCCAGCACCACCAAAAAGGAAAAAGAAAAGAAAGAAATTTCATAGGGAGTAAGAAAGGTGAAAGGTATTGAGGAGGAAGTCAGGGCAAGCTTTTGTATTTCTCCACTTTTTTTCCTTTTTGTTTAGAACCAGCAGGAAAATTGAGGGCGTAAAACAGATGTTAAAGCTTTTAAAACTACACTGTGGACTGAATTTGAAATAATAATTTATTCATGTATATATATTTCAAAGTATTTCAGACTCATTCTTAGGTGTACATATAGGAATAGGGGATATCATTGAGGCATACCAAAGAACTACATGCACATTTGAAGGTGGGGTAAATTTCTTGGTCCTTGATTCCAGGGTGAGGAAGAGAATTCTGTATCAGTGCTTTCAACCAACTGAGGATGAAAAATATTTAGAAAAAGAAATTTACATCTGTGTTGAACATGTAAGACATTTTTTCCCTTATTATTTTCTAATCATTAGCATTTAAATAAATAGCATTATTATTTAAAATAATAGCATTATGTATTATAAGTAATCTAGAGGTAATTCAGAGTATGAGGGAGGACATGCTTAGGTTAAATGCAAATGTTATGCATTTTTATATAAAGACACTTGAACATCCTTGTATTTTGGTATCGTTGTCCTATCCTATTTTCAAGATAGGACATCCTGAAACCAGTACCCTTTATGAATACTGAGGGAAGGCTGTGCTATATTCCCAGGGCATGCAGGGTAGGAAAAGGAAAGTCAGCGGACAATAAAGGACTTTAAGCCGGGGTTGGGGTGGTGGTGGGGGTGGTGGTATATAGCTCTTTAAGGCATATATATATATATATGACAGTATGTCAGAAGTATGTGTTGCCGGGTGTGGTGGTGCACGCCTGTAATCCCAGCACTTTGGGAGGCTGAGACAGGAGAATCAAGAGTTCAAAGCCAGCCTCAGCAATAACGAGGCTCTAAGCATCTCAGTGAGACCCTGTCTCTAAATAAAACATAAAATAGGGCTGGGGATGTGGCTCAGTGGTTGAATACCCCTGAGTTCAATCCCCCGTACCAAGAAAGAAAACAAAACAAAACAAAAAAGAAGAATGAAATTTGCCAGTACATGGATGGAACTGGAGACTATCATGCTAAGTGAAAAAAGCCAATCCCCCAAAACCAAAGGATGACTATTCTCTCTGATCTGCAGATGCTGACTCAATAGGTGAGGAGGAGGGGGAAGGTTCACTGGATTTGACAGCTGGGAGTGAGGGGAAGGGAGGGTGGGAAAGGGAAAGAGTAGAATGAATCGGATATAACTTTCCTGTGTTTATATATGAATACCTGTCCCGTGTAACTCCACATCATGTGCAACTACAAAAATAGGAAGTTATACTCCATGTATGTGTGATATGTCAAAATACATTCTTCTGTCACGTGTAACTAAAAGAACAAATAAAAAATTTAAAATAAATATTTAATGGGAAAAAATGACTTGTTGGTGTATTTAAACTGAATGTGATACATGGAGTCACAGTTCTCATCTTTTCAGCTTACTGATGTAATTCCTGATTCTTGTTATGGTGCTCAGTACAAAGTTCAACAAATATTTTAATAATTAATTGAAGGATTGTGGATAGTTACACATTTTAGAATTTCCTATGTATTGAGTTACTTTGTTTATGTGTACCCAGATACCTTCCTGTGCATTCCATGCACAGAACCTGTAGTAGTGTGCTTGTGTGTGTAAGCAGTTGTTGCATGCTTCCATAGTCTCAGGGAAACAGCTGACTGCTTAGATTACAAAGGATCATATTATAGATCTTTAGGAATGATGTAGGTTTATTTGAGAGTCCCTCCCTAGGAATGTCAGCTCTGAGCTTGCATTGAAGTCATTGTACCAGGTGCTAGCTACACTGACTGGGAATTCCACAAAAGAAAGAGGATTGGCACATTCCTTTCATCCCTTAGATATTTCATTATCTTTTGCCTCAACAACATAGGCAATGATGTGTTTCTTTTAAGATGTAAAGCTTTTATAATGCTGAATTCCACAAACAAGTATTTAAGGAAAGACCTTACGTTCACCTAAGCCAATTTATTAACAGACATGTTTATTTGTATCTAAAATAAGCATGGAAACTTACAATTCAGGTTAAACTGCAAATTCTCATCTTTGGATATTACTAAAATTTAGTGTTCTGTGATGTGATGGTTAAGATGTGATTTTGTATTTATATTTGGTATGAAAATATGATTCAACATAGTCAACACTTTTGTTTTTTCTTTTTCTTTTTAAAGTGATAAAATTGGCTTTTTTGTTTATTATATAATTGTATGAATTTTAGCGTGTGCAAATTCATGTTACCCCACGATCAGCTAAAAGATTTCTTCATGCAATGAATCCCTATGTAGTCACATCTTTCTTCAACCTTAACCCCTGGCAACCACGTACCTATCATCCATCTGTATAGTTCTTTCTTTTCAACAATGTCATATAAATGAAACCATACAGTAAATAACCTTTTAAGAATAGCTTCTTCAAAATGCCTTTGAGTTTATTTTATTGTTGAGTGGTATTCCACTGTAGGAATGTAGCACAGTTTACATATCTTTTCATTTATTGAAGGAAATGTGTATTGTTTAAGGTAATTTCAAATGGAGCTGCAATAAACATTTGTGTATGGGTTTTTGTGTGAACTTATGTTTTCATTTCTCCAATCTAAATACTCAGGAATGGGATTGCTAAGTCGTATTACAAGTGTTTTACTTCATAAGAAACTACTTTCCCGAGTGGCTATACAATTATTTTTCATTCCACTCAGTACTTGACATTGTTGGTATTTTTCCTATTAGCAGGTCTAATAGGCATTTAATGGTATTTCATTGTGGGTTTTTTTGTTTGGTTGGTTGGTTTTGTTTTGCTGTGCCAGTGATGGAACCCAGGGCCTCCTGTATTTTGTGATTTTAATTTGTGTTTTTGTAATGGATACTAATGTTGAACCCTTTTCATATGCCTGTTTGTTATTTATAGAATCTCTTTGGTGAAGTGCCTTTTCAGGTCATTTGCCAACTTTTTAAAGGGTTGTTTTCTTAGTGCCTCAACCCTTTTTTGTTTGGCCTTTGTAAACAGTATCAGTAAGTAATGTTTCTTGTTCTCATCCCTTTTCTTACTGTCTTAGTAAAAGACAGTGTCATAGAACTTCAGAGATGGATCAGAGGCCAAGTTTAATTTTGGGTCCTCTGTGTCTGTCACCTTGTGATCTTAGGCATATTAGTTACCTGATAGGATTATTATGAGAATTGTATAATTTTAATTACGAAGTGCTTGACATCCAGCTGTTTTTCTCCGTTTTCTCATCTCTCAGAGTCAGTTCCCTGGACTACTAGTCTTTTGATGCTCAGTGAAAAGAGTGTGAATAAAGAAACCTGACATGCTGTGTGCTGTAGATGGTTTTTGGAGGGTTACTATAAACATGAGTATATTAGGAGTTTTAATAAATCAGACATTTCTTTGTTGTAAGACTTGTATTCAGCATTTTCTTGTCAGTCGAGTAATAGGTGTGTGATATTGCTTTTAACATACTGTTATGGAACACACTTTGGCAAATATTGACTTATTTAGCATGTTGTCCCACATAGTATGGTACACAATAAATACTTAGTATTTATCAAATATAGATGCATGATCTCATTTAGCTTTTAAGACTTAAAATAAGCATTTAGAATATATTAAGTATTATCTTGAGATGGGTTATGTAGCTTATCAAGTTTTTCTTTTTTCAAATGTTTTCTGTTTATGACTCTTCGTTTCTAAAACAAAGTTCTAGGCAGTGGTTTGAAAGTTTGGTCCTTAGACCAGTAGTATCAATATCATCTCTGAGTGATATTAGAAATGCAGTTCTTTCTGTTTTTTTTTTTTTTTTTTTTCTGTTCCCCTCCCTCCCTCCTTTCTTTTCTCAGGGCTAGGTTTTGAACCCAAGGCCTTGTACATGCTAGGCAAGTACTCCACCACTAAGCTGCATTTCCAGTCCTTAAAAGGTTGTTTTCTTTATTTTTTTTAAAACTGCTTAACAGTTTTCGCCTGGTCTGTGAATTAGTGAAGTAGAAAGACACAATTAGTGATGGTGGGGGAGTGAAAGCAGATTTTCAGTGTCTTTTAATTTCATATCATAAATTAAGCTGGTGATAGTGATGACCTTTACTATGAATCATTAATAGTTTGATGTTGATGGATCTTCTAGTAAAATGAATGTCATAGAGAGCTTTATTAAAGTATGTCATGAAAGTTTTCCATTAATTTGGTAATTTCACTAATAGTCTGGTTTTAAATTGTAGAAGAATAGAGGTTAGCAATGAAAATAACAGTTTAAATTCTGAACTTTTATAAATTTTTTTGGAAAAAAACAGAAAATTAATGTATGTTCTGAACCAAAGGAATTTTGTAAACTGAAGTTATGATTTGTTTTTCTTCTTGCCCATACCATTCATGCTGTAGGGAAGATTAGGATTCTATTGCTGGGTGTGTTGCTTGGTGGTAGAGCACTTGTCCAGCTTGCACAAGGCCCTCGGTTTGGTCTCCAGTACTGTAAAAAAACAAAAAAGGAAAAAAAAAAAAAGACGATTCTATTGCTTTGGACAGCCAGTAACTGCTGAAGTAAGCGTAATAAACAGGGTCCTTTGTTTCCCTTACTTAGAGCTGTTCAAAAGTATCTATGTTTAGCCATCAGGAAATAGCTGGTAGCCAATACCGAAGTAATATAGGGAGTGTATATACGCATAAATGTACCTCTTCATAGATATTGGAGAACTGGCACTTTAAATCTGAAACAGGAAGAGCCAACTTTTTCTTTTCAACTTTCAGCATCACATGATAGGATTGTTGTCTATAACAAGGCAGTGAAGATAACCAAATAGAATTAGGTTAAAGAAACTGGAACTATATCATCTCTTAATGAATACCCACATATACGTTACTTTTTTGGTGTGATGTTCTTAAGATGAGTCATAGCCAAGTGTGGTGGTACACGCCTGTAATCCCAGTGGCTCCGGAGGCTAAGGCAGGAGGACCACAAGTTTAAAGCCAGCCTCAGCAACTTGGTGAGACCCTAAGCACTAACCGAGACCCTGTCTGTAAATAAAACATAGAAAGGCCAGTTGCAGTGGCACACACATGCCTGTAATCCCAGCACTTTGGGAGGCTGAGACAGGAGAATCACAAGTTCAAAGCCAGCCTCAGCAATGGCGAGGTGCTAAGCAACTCAGTGAGACCCTCTCTCTAACTAAAACACAAAATAGGGCTGGGGATGTGGCTCAGGGGTCAAGTACCCCTGAGTTCAATTTGGTACCAAAAACAAAACAAAATCATACATTAAGGGAAGACTTTTTTGGATTTTTTGTTTTGTTTTGTTTTGTTTTGTTTTGTTGGTACTGGGGATTGAACTCAGGGATACTCGACCCGTGAGCCACATCCCCAGCCCTAGTTTGTGTTTTATGTAGAGACAGGATCTCACTGAGTTGCTTAGTGCCTTGCCGTTGCTGAGGCTGGTTTTGAACTTGTGATCCTCCTGTCTCACCCTCCCAAAGTGCTGAGATTATAGGCGTGTGCCACCACGCCCGGTGACTTTTTTGTTTTTAGTTATCCTTTCTTTGAGGAAAAATTAAAAGGAAACATACTGTATTCCATTTTTGGTCTAAATAGGTTGTTCCAAGAAGAGAAGAAAGTTGTCCAATTGCTAGAGAAAAGGTTATGGTTTTGGATGGATGCTAGGTTCTGGCCTGACCCATACAAATTTCTGAAAACTTTTCTGAATCATTGTGTATCAACTCAGGAAAAAATTGTGATTATTTTGCTGGGAGTAAATGGTAGCTATTACCAGTTAACTTTGATGGAATAGACTGATTCGTAAGCATATGCATACCATTCTAATTAGTCTCCTTGGGATGATTCTTAATTGTTATCCCCATATGGATGGATTGATCAAGATCAGCCCACTTTGGGAACTCAACTATTAGTCAAATTTCCATCACTGTGACAAAATACCTGAGATAAACTAACTTAAAGGAGGAAAGTTTTATTTTGGTTCACATTTTCAGACATGTCAGTCTGTGGTCAGTTGACTCCATTGCTTTTGTAGTAATGGAGAACGTCATCATGGCAGCAAAGCTGCCTACCCGCATGGTGGCTAGGAATCAAAGATGGGAAGGGACCCAGAAATGGGAGTATTCCCTTCTGGGGCACGCCCCATGACCTAACCTCTTCTTACTGGGCCTCACCAGTTAAAGATTCCACTGCTTCCTAGTAGTGCCATAGACTGGGAATCAAACATTCAGTGCATAACCTTTGGGAGACAGAAAAGATCCAAATAACAGCAAGGACTTTTTCCAGTTCTTTTTGTACTACATCTATTGCATTAGAGATACAGTGAAATAAATAAATAAATAAATAAATATAGCCTGATATAGTGAAAAGCACATGGGCCTTGAGTTCAGCAAGACCTATGTTTTGAATCCTGATTTCACCAGTTAGCCCTCGGACTTAAATAAATGACTTGACATTTCTGAGCATTTGTAGGTTGGTAATAAAGTCTGCCCTTCAGAGTTCTAGGTAGTGATACTATAAGTTATAATATGCCAGAATACAATGATTAACACAGAGGAAAACCAGTGATCTTATTATGGAATGCAAGCAGCTGTTTAAAGAAACTTATCTGCAAATGACTAGATGAGCCCTTCCCGAATGCAAATACCTTAATGTTTTCTCAGAATAAGTACATCTTCTAAAAGAGGGCAAATACGTACAACTACAGTGCACCAATTTAAAAAAAAAAATGTGTAGAGGGAGAGGGCAAATGATAATGTAAGAAGTAATGAAAAGGGGATGCTGTTAGAGGATATTAAGAGGTTCTTCTGGGAGTCCGAGTGGAGCGAGTGAGCCGAGTGGTTGTGTGGTTGGGTCTCGGAAACCGGTAGTGCTTGCAGCATGGCTGACCAACTGACTGAAGAGCAGACTGCAGAATTCAAAGAAGCTTTTTCACTATTTGACAAGGATTGTGATGGAACTATAACAACAAAGGAATTGGGAACTGTAATGAGGTCTCTTGGGCAGACGCCCACAGAAGCAGAGTTACAGGACATGATTAATGAAGTAGGTGCTGATGGTACTGGCACAATTGACTTCCCTGAATTTCTGACAAATGATGGCAAGAAACCTGAAAGACACAGACAGTGAAGAAGAAATTAGAGAAGCATTTCATGTGTTTGATAAGGATGGCAATGGTTATATTAGTGCAGCAGAGCTCCGCCATGTGATGACTAACCCTGGAGAGAAGTTAACAGATGAAGAGGCTGGTGAAATGATCAGGGAAATAGATATTGGTGGTGATGGTCAAGTAAACTATGAAGAGTTTGTACAAATGATGACAGCAAAGTGAAGACATTGTACAGAATGTGTTAAATTTCTTGTACAAAATTGTTTATTTGCCTTTTCTTTGTTTGTAACTTATCTGTAAAGGGTTTCCCCCTACTGTCAAAAAAAATATGCATGTATAGTCATTAGGACTTCATTCTTCCATGTTTTCTTCCCTTATCTTACTGTCATTGTCCTGAAACCTTATTTTAGAAAACTGATCAAGTAACGTGTTGCGTGTGGCTTACTCTGGATATATCTAAGCCCTTCTGCACATCCAAACTTTAGATGGAGTTGGTCGAATGAGGGAACATCTGGGTTATGCCTTTTTTAAAAGTAGTTTTCTTTAGGAATTGTCAGCATGTTGTTGTTGAAGCGTGGAGTTGTAACTCTGCGTGGACTATGGACAGTCAACAATATGTACTTAAAAGTTGCACTGTTACAAAACGGGTGTATTATCTAGGTAGTCATACACTATTTTTTTGTACTGCTGGTCTTGTCACCAGAAACATTTTCTTTTATTGCTACTTGCTTTTTAAACTTTGTTTAGCCACTTAAAGAAAATCTGCTTATGGCACAGATTGCCTCAAATCCATTCCAAGTTGTATTTTTGTTTTCCAATAAAAAAATTACAATTTACCAAAAAAAAAAAAAAGAGGTTCTTCTGGGGGCTGGGATTGTGGCTCAGTGGTAGAGCGCCTGCCTTGCGTGTGTGAGGCACTGTGTTCGATCCTCAGCACCACATAAAAATAAAGATATCGTGTCCATCTACAACTTAAAATATATATATATATATGTATATATATATACATGCACACACACACACACATATATATATAAAAGGTTCTTCTGGCCAGAACACATGAATTCCTAAGTCCCACCCTAGATCACTCGCTTATTCAAGATTCTCTTTCAAGAATGACACCTGCCCATGGAACTAATAAGCAAGGCAGGATAATGCATTCTATCATCAGCAGTAGTTTTTGGTTTCAAATCCTGTTGAAGAAATAGAGTTAGCTAGGACTGAATTACAGATTTTTTACCTTTTTTGTTGAATGAAAAGACTATCTTTTAAGAGGCAGGACAGAAAAAAATGTGGCACAATTATAATCCTAATCATAATAAGTTTTCCATTTACTTGGGAGTACAATCAAAAGATTAATTCTTGTGAGAGAATGAAGAGCTAAGTGAAGAGAGAGGAAAATTTCAGCTTCTCTTTCACAGAGACCAGCACATAATTAAGCATTCTGTATAAATAAAATTATAAATTCATTAGATTAAATTTCTGAAATATTTCAGCTTTAAAACTTACTTGATTTTGAGAGCTATTCGTACTTTTGGGTAGTTGATATTTTGGTCACACAGTGGAATGTGTGGATCCACTTTAGAAATGGATCATGATATGTTTTATTTTAAATTTTGTTTATCTTTTATAAATTGATAGATGGTTAAACTATATATAGCTTTATAAATATATAGAAACAACTTGGCCATTGATAGAATTTGCTTTGAATTTCTTTTTTAAAATTATCGCTTTTTACAGATCTATGTATAGGAATACATAACAAAACCCTGAAATAAATAAATAAATTAGCATAGGGTCCACATAAACTAAATTTCTCTGTTGTCAAGTGTCCCCCTTCCTCCACCCCAGTACTGGGAATCAAACCTAGGGCCTTACACATACTTTACCACTATATCCCTAGCCCCCAGATCTTAAATTAGAGGAATTAGTAGGTTATATTTTAATTTTAGCCTGAAGGCTAAAAATTGCTGAAATGTGCCTTAGAGAACTTCTTGAAGAACAAGATAAGGAAAAGACTGGATTAAAATGTATGAAAAATGTTATCAGTAATTATTTCTGGGTAATGGAATTCTCCTAGTTCATTTGCTATGATCAAATACCTGAGAATGCATAATTTTTAAGGAGTAGGGATTTATTTAGCTCATGATTCTAGAGGGCTGGGAAGTCTAAGAGCATAGTACGGGAATCTGCTTAGCATCTGGTGAAGGCCTTATTGCTTGGTCATGGACAGCATCGATGGTGTGATAGGGCTAGTGAACCAGAGAAAGCTCACTTTTATAATGAAGCCACTCCTGAGATAACCTATTAATCCACAGATGGATTAATCTATTAACAGGGCAGAGCCCTTACTAAACAATGACTTCCCAAAAGTTCCAACTCTCAAGCATCATTTTCATATTAATTTGAAGATTAAGTTTCTAAAGCATGAAATTTGGGGACACAGTCAAACCATAGCACAGGGATCATTATTGTTTTTAATTGCCTTCATTACTGTGTGTTCAGGATTCTAGAAAACGGGTGCTTACAAACTTCTGTAAGTAAGGAAAAGTGATGTCAACAAATATTTATTCAATACATATGCTAGGAAAATGAATAAGATGCATATCTGTGCCACTGAGTGGGATTGGGTAGGAACAGGCAGAAATGGGAGTGGGGTCAGACATACAAGTAGCAGCACTTCATATTTTTCTGTATTTGTATTGATCTCTTACTCAGAGGAATGTTTCCGATCAGAACAAAACAATATTTTGTTCCCCTTCAATACAATAATACAAATCCATGTGATTGTGATGCAGAATAGAATTATGAACCTTATCTTAAGCAGGGGAGAAAACACTTTGAGAACATGGAATAGAAGAGATAAAATATAAATCAGATGTTTTAAATGATGAATTTATTAGGTAACTGAAAGGAAAGAAGATTTTAGGAAAAGAGAATTAACACTTAGAAAGATGAACATTGGAATCTTGTGAGAACTACTGTAGAGCCATACATTGAACTCTCTGTATGTGTGGGTTCTACATACTCAAATTCAACCATCTATGGATTGAAATATTCAGAGAAGACATTGTGTCTATATTGAGCATGTACAGACTTTTTTGCTTACTGTTATTTATATAATACATAACACCTATTTATATGGCATTTACATTTTTCAGGTATTATAAGTAATCTAGAGAGGATTTGAAGTATACTAGAAGATGTGTTTAATTTATATGTAAATACTGTACTATTTTATATAAAGGACTCCAACATCCACAGATATCTTCAGGGGTTCTGAGAACCAATCCCCATGGTCACAGAGGGACTACCATATAGCATAAAGTCTGAGAAAGGGAATGATGTTAAATGAGATTGGAAAGGTAAGAAAGGGCCAGACCATGGAGGATCTTTTGTATACTAAGGGATACTATTATTTTTGTATACTGAAGATTCTAAACCCATCAAAAGTTTTAAGTAGAGGGGCTGGGGTTGTGGCTCAGTGGTAGAGCGCTTGCCCAGCATGTGTGAGGCACTGGGTTCAATCCTTAGCAGTACCACATATAAATAAATAAAAATAAAAGCCTATCAACAACTAAAATAAACAAAAAATATTTTAAAAAAAAGTTTTAAGTAGAAATGTGACTTGAAATTTGCTTTTTCAAAATCCATGTTTAGAGACATCGTGGATATTAGATTGGAGCAGTGAGATGGAAGTCAGGAAGGTCAGAGATCTAAACAATAAGACAGAAGTAGGAACAAAATGAGTTTTGATTGCTTTTAAGGACATCTTAAGTGTACTTATCCACAGGCTGTAAGAGTCAAGTGATCTGTTACTCAGAGGAATGTTTCCGATCAGTAGGAATTGTTTGGGAGTTGTGGTAGGGCAATATCTTAAAGGATAGCCATGTCCTAATTCCCCAAACCTGTAAATGTTACCTCCTATGGCCAAGGGGGAGGGGAGAAGTGGGGAGAAAAGGGTGTGTGTGTGTGGTCTTTTGAGGTATGATGAGGAGTTTATCTGGATTATTGAGTTGGTCCCTAAATGCCATCACTATGTAAGAGAGAGATTTCACAACAGGAAGAAGACTGTGAAGATGAAGCAGAGCTGAAGATGCTGCCCTTGATGATGAAGTGATGTGGCCCCAAGCCACTGAAAGCTGGAAGAAGCCAGGAATGGATTCTCCCACAGAGCCAACAAAGGAGCCATGGCCCTGTTGACCCTTTTATTTTTTTCCTGGTGTGCCGAATTCAGACATCTGGCCTTCAAAATTATGAAATAAAGCATTTCTGTTGGTTTAAGCCATCTATTGTATGGTTACAGCAGATAAAGGAAACCAATACAGCAGCCCTTCGTCTAATTTATAATGAAAAAGTGTGGGCACGAATGGCTTCACCTATGGAGAAATGCATTGCTTGAGAAGAAAAAAAGATGGAGACAGATGTTTTTGTAATCTGGTGCCATTCAGACATATATTATTTGGAATTAGTATTTCAGAAACTGAATATAAAACTTTGTAATTACTGCCAGTATTTTAATTGATAAAAAGTTTTTGATAGAATGCTAACAATTTCTTTTATCCTTTGTATAAATGCCAAACTGTTAACTTCCAGATTTACATCTTAGTATATTCTAGTCTTGTTTTTATAACTATTTATTTGATATCTTCTGATGTTACTTATATTCATCTTGCTCCAAACCAGAGATTTAATATTTCCATATCATCTTTCCAAGTAATTAGCCAGTTTGTTTCAAAAGATTTATTGAATCTTTATAGTGTTCTGTGGTCAGGGCCTTTCATCTCAGTTCAGTTTGTGACAGCAGACTTTGAGTTATTCTCTTTAACTCAAGGTGGCACACCTGCAAGTCTTCTAGACCAGCATTCTTTAAAGAGCTCAATCAATGTGTTACTCCTCCTTACAAATCTAGAATTTGACACACTGTGAATTCTTCCTACAGTCTAAATTTTGTGGAAAGATAAATTTATGGAAGGAAGGAGAGAGGTTTGTTTGCCTGTTCCTTTGGTGCTATCTCTGGGCAAATGAGAGTCTAGATGTGTCACCAGTAAAGGAGAATTTCTATTCTACCTTGAGGTAAAAAAGCAGAATGATAAGAAGAGATTTTCCTCTACTTGTTGTATCTTAATTGTCTTTAACTCAAAAATAATCTTTTTAAAAAATTTTTTTTAGTTGTAGATGGACACAATATCTTTATTTTATTTATTTTTATGTGGTGCTGAGGATCGAACCCAGTGCCTCACGCATGCGAGGCAAGCGCTCTAACACTGAGCCACAATCCCAGCCCCTCAAAAATAATCTTTATGTTAGGAATATTTTGGGACAACATTCTGGTGTTCTTCATTTTACTAATAAATTTAAACAACTTTATTTCCTTTACAACTCGCTCTTCACCCTAGTGAAGTGGTCTTACTCACAGCTGATGACTATTAAGATGTGCATTTTTTGAAGGCTGTATCATGAGCTTTAAAAATACTCTTAACTTGAAAATTTGTCCTAATGAAGTAATATTAAAAAAATTAGGAGGGGCTGGGGTTATGGCTCAGCGGTTGAGCGCTTGCCTCACATACGTGAGGCACTGGGTTTCATCCTCAGCACCACATAAAATAAAGAAAGATATAAAAAAAAATAGCACATCATTTAAAATAAAAAATGAAGTTTAAAAAAAAAATTAGGAGGTACAAAGTATGTGTGTTATTTGGTAATAGGCCAAAATTGAAATGATGTACCTCTACTAGATGAAACATAAATTTTCAAAGATTTGTTAGAATATGAGAAAATTCTTAAAAAGTAGTTTTAAAAAGAAATAAATACTTTACTAATTTATTAATACCTCAGTAGTAGTTGACTTTCGGTCATTCCCTCATTCCTCAGTCACCCTTTTTAGTCTCTGGTAACTTTCTCATCCATCCTTGCTTGATGTTGCTAGTCTCCTTTGCTGACTCCTCGCCTTTCTGTGTGAGCTTTCTAAGTGTAGTTTTTCAGTGCTTAGTCCTAGATTCTGCACTTTAACTTTTTTAATTTTAAAAATTCACATACAGTAAAGTGGACCTTGTTGGGTATACAGTTTGATAAATTTCAGTCCATGTATAGATTTGTGTAATTGTCACTGCATTCAGGATACTGATTTACCCCATTTAAAAAAGAATAATAATAAAAACATTTTGTGGATCACACCTTTCCTAACCCTTGGCAACCACAGTGGTTTTGTCTTTTGGAAAATGTCTATTAGTAAAATGAAGAAAACCAGAATGTTGTCCCAAAATATTCCTTTCGTTACTGGCTTCTTTGGGAAACTCGGCATAATGCTTTTGAGATTCGTCCAAGTTGTGTGTATCAGTTGCTTCAGATGTCCATTTTATTGCTGAGTAGTGTTCCATCATGTATTTGTTCCACAATATGTTCATCCAGTTTGTAGATGGACATTTAGGTTGTTTTCAGTAAGTATGAATAGAGCTGCTGTAAACTTTGTGTGCAGGTTTATATATATAATTTTATTTGTGGATGGACACATACCTTTATTTTATTTATTTATTTTTATGTGGTGCTGAGGATTGAACCCAGTGCCTCACACTTGGTAGGCAAGTGCTCTACCACTGAGCCACAACTCCAACGCCTGTGTGCAGGTTTTTGTTTGAACGTAATTCTCATTTCTCCAGGATAAATACTCATGAATAGATTGTTAGATCATATGGTAAGTATATGGTTTACTTTCTGAGAAATTGTCAAATTATTTTCCAAGGTAGTGGTACCATTTTACATTTCACCTATCATTGTGTGAAGGGTTTTGTCTACATCCTAGTTAGCATTTGGTATTATAATATTTTTGTTAGTCACTCTAATAGATATGTAGTAGTATCTTATTGTGGCTTTAATTTGCATTCTTAAGCATCTATGATGTTGAACATCTTATTTATCATTCCTATATCCTCTTGGCTGAAGAGGAATTTTAACCCATTTTAAAATTTAGTTATTTTCACATTTTTAAGTTTGAGGGTTCTTTCTTTACATGTTCTGAAAGTTTACCCTTAGATATATAATTTGCAAATATTTCTTACCAGGTTATAGCCTGTCTTTTCATTCTCTTAACAAAAGTCTCAGAGTATATACCTTTTTTTTGGTCCTGGAGATTGAACTCAAGGGCACTCGACCACTGAGCCACATCCCCAGCCCATTTTGTGTTTTATGTAGAGACAGGGTCTCACTGAGTTGCTTAGCGCCTCGCCATTGCTGAGGCTGGCTTTGAACTCGCGATTCTCCTGTCTCAGCCTTCCAAGTGCTGGGATTACAGGCTTGCGCCACCGCGCCCGGCTTGTTGATCAGTTTTGTAGTTATTTAATCTTAATGTTTCCAAATTTCCTTCTAGTATTCTTTCTCATTCTATCTGGAAAATATTTGACAATTCCTTTAGAGCAAGTCTTCTGGCAACAAGTTTTTGCCTTCGACTGAGAATGTGTTTATTTCATCTTCATTTTTGAAGGATAGTGTCAGTGGATATAGAATTTTGGGTTGACAGTTTTTTGTTTTGTATTACAGTGCTGGGAGTTGGACCCAGGGCTTCAAAGTAAGCGCAAAGCTACACCTAAACTACACTTACAGTCCTTTCTGTTTTTCTCAGCATTTAAAATTGTGTTCTGCTAATTTCTAGGCTCCATGATTTCAAATGAGAAATCTTAAGTGACTTGAATCATTGTTCCCCCATAAATATGATTCCATACTTTTGTCTGACTGTTGTCTCCCTAAGTGATCTCATCCAGGTCCATAGTTTTTAAATAACATATAAAAACTGATGACCACAGCCCAGGATTATCTCTGAGCTCCAGATTTTTTTTTGGTACTGGAGAATTAACTCAGGGGCACTTGACCACTGAGCCACATCCCCAGCCCTATTTTGTGTTTTTTTTTTATGTAGAGACAGGGTCTCACTGAGTTGCTTAGTGCCTCGCCATTGCTGAGACTGGCTTTGAACTCGCAATTCTCCTGTCTCAGCCTCCCAAAGTGCTGGGATTACAGGCTTGCGCCACCACGCCCCGCTGAGCTCCAGATTTATATATCAAAGATCTTAGTTAATATCTCTCAAATTTACTTGTCCATGGAATTTGTGATATACTACTGTTGCTTCTGAATGAGTTACATGGCCATCTACGTAGGTACTTAAGCCTTAAATCTGGTAGCCAACAAACCAACCACCCCCACTTACGTTTTATCTAAGTAATCTGCAAGCCCTGTGGATTTCCATCTGCAAACCATATCTTTTAAGTTCTACTTTTCTGTCTCCACTCTTAACCATTCGGTTCCAAGCCAACATGATCCTTTTCCTGAAGTATTGCATATTTTTCTTTTTCTAATTTTGTAAAGATGGAAGTCAAAGCATATGACCTCCTTGCTTAAAACCATTCAGTGGATTTCCTTTATACTTGGATTTCCTTTATACTTGGAATAGAAGCCTAGATCTTTAAGTGCTTCCTTGATTTGGTCAACTGCAGACATCCACAAAAGTGACTACTGTTTTTTTCTATACATACCAGGTTCTTTCCTATCTTACGGTTTTTGCACTTGTTCTATTCTCTCTGTCCTCCCTCCCCATCCATTCTTTGCTTAGATCCTTCTTTTGCTTCCAGGTTTAGTTTGTGACTTCATTTAAATAGTATAATTTCCTACCTTAACCTGTTATTAAAGGGATTTGCAAAAAATGACAATGCTGTTCATATCTCTTAATTCTCTTCTGAAAGTTACTTTTTTTTTTTTTACTTTATTCATTTATTTTTTTATGTGGTGCTGAGGATTGAACCCAGTGCCTCACACATGCCAGGCAGGTGCTCTACCACTGAGTACAACCCCAGCCCAGAAGTTATTTTTTAAATAAAATGTTTTATATTAAATAATGGGTTTTTATTTTATTTTATTTTATTTTATTTTTTTGGTACTGGAGATTGAACTCAGGGGCACTCAACCACCGAGCCACATCTCCAGTCCTATTTCTGTGTTTTATGTAGAGACAGGGTCTCACTGAGTTGCTTAGCGCCTCGCCATTGCTGAGGCTGGCTTTGAACTCGCGATTCTCCTGTCTCAGCCTCCCTAAGTGCTGGGATTACAGGCTTGAGCCACCGCGCCTGGCTTGTTTTTATTTTAGAATTAATAAATATTGTTAAAATTTCTCAACTTTAATTTCAAATATGGTAAGTGTAATGTGTAATTTGTGTAATGACAAATTTTGTAACCCACATAAACAAAAGATCTTTGGAGACCTATTGCATTTTTAAAATTTTAAACTTTAATTTTTTGTGATAAGATATCCATAACATAATTTATGATTTTAAATATTTTAGGTGTCCATTAAATAAATGCACAATGTTGTACAGCAATCTGCTTGCAGAGCTAGGTTTTGAGAATGAGAAGAAAATTCTAGATGTTTCATATTAATGGCATTATACAATATTTACCTTTTGTCTCTTTTTTCACTTAGTATAATGTTTTTAAAGCCCATCTGTGTTGTAGCATATATCAAAAGTCCATTCCTTGTTATAATTGAATAATATTATAATATTCCATTTTATGTATATTTTGTTTATTTATTACCTCTTGACTCTTAATTACAATACAAGAGCAATTTTAAAATGTATTGATAATTTAAATAGCAAATAATTAAGTAGTGAATCCTGTGGCATAGAATCTACATAATTCCCCATACTTTTTTTATAATCCAGAGAAATTCAACCTGGTATTTGAAATTCTGAGTCAGTATTTGAGGTCACTGCTAGTCATTTAATTCTTGTTTTCTCCATGATAGGGACATTATTGGCTTTATAAAGATTAATTTCAGGGCTGGGGTTATGGTGCAGTGGTAGCGTGCTCACCTAGCACACGTGAGGCACTAAGTTCGATCCACAGTACCACATAAAAATAAAGATATTCTGTCCACCTCCAACTAAAAAATAAATATTAAAAAAAGATTAATTTCATTGAAAGTGTAAATTTGTTTTTCATTGTTGTTTGGTGCTGAGGATTGAACCCAGGGGTGCTTTGCCCCTGAGCCACATTCCCAGTCCTTTTTATTTTTTACTTGAGACAGGGCCTCATTAAATTGCTGAGAGACTGCCTCAGACTTGTGATCCTCCTGTAGCTCGGATTATAGGCATGTGCCACCACACCTGGCAAGCTTTGTTTTTTTTTAAACTGTTAATAATTACCTACATCTAAGTCATTACTTATCTAATAATATTAAATTATAACTTATGTTTTACTTTATTGCAGGCTACTTCAATCTTGCCATCTGTAATCTTACCTTTTTATTTTTATTGACCTAGAATAGTTGCTGGTACATATAGTAAGTGCTTAATAAATATGAAATCAGTGAGTGTTCTCAGCTACAGTTATAAACACTCATTATTTTTGTAGATAATATCATTAAAGTTATCCATTATTTATAGATTTTACGAGTTTCTCTTAAGACACTCTCATTTTCAAGTTCTTAAATTTTGTTTAACTTTCTTCTTCTATATTAACTAACCAAGATTAGGATTTTGCTTTTGAAAGGTGTTTTGTTTTTGTTTTTGTTTTTTTGGTACTGGGGATTGAACTCAAGGATACTCAACCACTGAGCCACATCCCCAGCCCTATTTTGTGTTTTATGTAGAGACAGGGTCTCACTGAGTTGCTTAGTGCCTTGCCATTGCTGAGGCTGGCTTTGAACTCGCGATTCTCCTGTCTCAGCCTCCCTAAGTGCTGGGATTACAGGCTTGAGCCACCGCACCCGGCTGCTTTTGAAAGTTTTAACACTGAAAGTTTTCAATATAATCATGCCATTCTTCTAATTCGTATTAAGCTATAGAGCCAAAAATGTTAGTGGAGCCAGTTATTTCCTGGCTTTGGGCTGTGAATCAGATTGTAACTATTTCTTTGATTTTTAAATTGTGGTAACTTTACTGGTGACCTTAGCTAACTTGAGTGATGTAAAAGATGAGTCTTGTTAGGCGTTTCCTCTTTTAAAAGTGTACTTGGTATTTTATTGTAAACAGGTTTTCTCCAAGGAAACGTTTCTCTGCGTTCTCGGCAGCCTTACCTCATCGCCCTTAGAAATGAAAACCTTCTCGTGTGTCCTGATTCTTAGTTTATTATGAAGCTATTTGTTACTTGCATGTGTGACAAAAATAGCCTTGTTTTTATTTTACACACACACACACACACACACACACACACACACACACACACGCAGCTTTTAATATTCCCAGAGCTTTTAGAAGTAACTGTGTTCTGACTCAGTCTTCTGCTAACTAAAAGACATTTTCCTTTAGGCTACCCTCCACCCCACCCACTTTGGGAGTTGTGTTTATCCTTTTATTGGTTAACTCTGGCCACTGAGTACATGAGTAAATGTCACATGCATGTGGTATTGCTTGTCAGAGTGGAATTCTAAGACTTCCTCTACATAGAACAGTTAACTTTTGTGCTTCTGACCAGTGGCATGGTCCTGGGGACAGTTCTGCTTCCACCTAATAGTTATGGCACAGATCAGAACACATCACTTTGCTGCCTGTGCCGTGAGGCCTCAGGATCTGCTGTACCCAACTTGACAGGTATGGTTTGGAATTGATAGTTTGGGAAAGGGTAGATGACCACAGGATTCTTACCTGCTATTGTTATGATCTTCATTTTCTGTCAGTAAAGGTTTATGTTGCTTTTTTCCCCTTAGTATTTCATATGGAATATTTATTGAATATAGAATATTTATTGAATATTTAGTAAATTAAAATATGTGAATGGTATTTTATGATACTAAGACATGTCTTGATGTGAAGAACTTAAACTATGTTGAAAACTGTTAAATAATTTATCCAACTTAGTTTTTAAAAGACATTAAAATTATTAGCTTCTTAGAGAGTACACAGTCAGATGAAATAGAATTGTTGAGAGAAATGTTTATAAAATACTTGAAACTACCTAAACTGAAAATTTTGTATTTTAATTTTTCCAATTACTGCCTGTCAAATTTCTAATGAAACTGATAAAAAGTTATAAATAATTGTTGAAAGTGTTTTTGATAAAATTAAACACTAAGTTTCAGATAACTCTGTGAGTTTATTATTCTAGATGTTAACTTGTTTAATCATGGTAGTTTGTTTTGTTCAAGTTATTACTGCTGTTCTGCTTTTTGTTGTTTACCAATAGAGAAAAGTTAACAGAGCCGGGTGCAGTGGCACATGCCTGTAATCCCAGTGACTTGGGAGGCTAAGACAAGAGGACTGCAAGTTTGAGGCCAGTCTGGGCAATTTATTGAAACCCTGTCTCAAAATAAAAAATTAAAAGGGCTAGGGATGTAACTCAGTTCTAGAGCACCTCTGGGTTCAATCCCCAAATCCCTAGTACTGAAGAAAAAAACAAGGAGTGTGGGGGATGGAGAAAGAAAGAAAGAAAGAAGTAACAAAGTTACCTTTTAAAAATTGTCATCAAATAGTTCTGCCACTTGGTTCCTTTACATACATAAGTAAAATTCAGTCTTCTGATGTTTTCCTAAGTTCATCATCTACCTCTATAGCAGTGATTAATTAGAGGATTAGTTAAATTGCTATCTAAGTTAACCTAGTGCATAGCAGTCACTTCACATTGTTCAGTGAGACTCTCCAGCCTACACACCTCCATGCAGGCTTGCGCAGTACATCTGACTCATCCAGACATGTCTGTCTTAACAGATGAGGAAAGTGCCACAGAGCAGGCCCACTGACGTTGACTTGCTCGCCCCACAGGCTTTTGCTTCATTTTGGTTTTGCCTTTATCCCTTAGCTGCTTCTCTGTTTCTTTCTTTTAATCTTGTGATTCAATACATGTTCATTCTTGGCCCCAGAAAAATGTTGGGTTTCTTTTCTTTAAAAAGTTTTCCTTTTGGTTGGTGCTAGTAGGTAGGATGGGGTTTCAGTGGATGTCCTGTACAGACAGATTTACAGGAAATTGACCCTCAGTTGTATGAGAACAAAAGAATGAGTGGGAAGAAAGAAGAAAAGAAGGAAGGAAGATCTTTTGACTCAGCCAGAAAGACCGTAAAACCAGAGATGGGAAGAAGCAGGGTGGGAAATGAAAAGGATTGTTTTCCAAGGGGTGGTTCTTTTAATATTTTTGCCTAAAAAATTATTTTTATCCTGTATTTTTTAATTTGTATATGTCAGAAATATGTAGTAGTGTTTGACTTGTAGGGATTTAAAAACTTTATGTTAAATTGTGCTGTGTGTCTTATCCTGTTTTCTTCTTTTGTCAAATAACTTCTTCTTTTTTGGTACTGGTAATTGAACCCAGGAACACTTCACCACTGAACTACATCTCCAGTCTTTAATTTTGAGACAGAGTCTTGCTAAATTGCTGAAGCTGGCCTTGAACTTAAAATCCTCCTGCCTCAGTTTCCTGATTACAGACATGTGTTCCTGCACCTGGCTAAATAACATGGTTTTAAAGAAGCTAATTTGCCTTTAACAGTCTTTCCTTGGGCTTTTTCTACTCCAACAGATGAATCACATCTGTGGACATGTCCTTGCACATCGACAGTCATCAGTACAGAATTCTTACTCATTCATTTTATTTATTTATTTTTTAAAATTTATTTATTTTTTAAAATATTTTTTTAGTTGTAGATGGACACAATGTCTTTATTTTATTGCTTTGTACGTGGTGCTGAGGATCGAACCCAGGGCCTCACGCATGCAAGGCAAGCGCTCTACCATTGAGCTACAATCCCAGCCTTACTCATCCATTTTAAATGCTTATCTAATTTAAAGTCTGAAACTTTGCCTGACTCCAGAGTTTTCTCTTATATTCTGTCCTCTTACAGCATCCTTTGAGTATGACAATGTACGTGATTTATTCTGTTTTGAAAACTTCTTATATATAGGCACTGCTTGGTGTTCACTGTTCAGTAAACAAAACAGAAAATTCCTGTCCCCATAAAACTTGTATGCTAGTAGGGGGAGTTAGATAATATGCAGAAATATAGTAATTAATAAATAAATTATATTTTTGGTAATAATACTGTGTAGAAAAATATATAAGGAATGGAAACGTGGAAGATGTGGAAGTGTTGTTGGGAATAGTTGCACTTTAAAATAGAGTAATCAGAAAATGCCATACTGGGGCGGTAATATATTTGAGTAAAATGTCATGAGGACAAGTGTTTTAGGCAGAAGGAAAGCTGGCACAAAGATCCTGAAGCAGGAGTGTGTCTGCCGTGTTTACACATAGCAGGGAGGCCAGCAGTCAGAATGACATGAATTACGGGGAGAGTAGTTAAGAGTTGAACTGCGCAAGACAGATTGTGAAGGACCTCATAGGCTCTTTAAGGGTTTTGGTTTTACTCTAAAATGGGGAGCCATTGAAAGAGTTTTAAACAAGGGTAACACAATTTGGTTTATGTTTTAAGAGATAATTGGTATGTTGACAAACAATAGGAAGAAAATATAGAAGCATGGAAATCAGTAGCTTTGTGATTATTTTATGTACCTAACATATAGTAGATGTTCACGTAAGTTACTAGTTTTATAAATCTTACAACTTTTGGGGGCGAGGGGAGGTTGGCCTAAGCAAGTGCTCTACAGCTGAGCCACATCCCCAGCCCTAATTTTAAACTTTGATATGCTAGGTTTCACAGAGTTATGTATAAATGTATAGTGTTTGCTGTTTTTGTCCTAATAGGGTTTTAAGTTGGTTACAGTGTCTGCTTAATACTACAGTAAGTATCTCTAACCTTGTCATTGATAGTAGCAAAGTTATTCTCCAGGGTCAGATTTTCTTTTATAATTTCAAACAGGCAGCTTCTATCTAAAAAGAATGAAGTATACTTGAAACTATTTGATAATCATTAGACAGTAATAATTACAAAACATTGTAATGTGTTACCACTGTTTCTACAAAATTATCATTTGGGGGTGTTTAATGTGGACCCTAATAAATGTAATAAAAGTGGATATTTTCGTTTTTTTGTTTTTGTTTTTACAATGCTTTGATTTTAATAAAGGGCTGGTATTTGTGACCCAGTGGAAAGTCTACTGGAGCAAGTAATTTTTTCATTAAAATAAAAATATAGTGCATGTGACCACTTTAAAGAATGTTTCTTACAATATGGTTCTTTATTTGGTAATCCTGAATTGGTTATCTTGTGTGTAATTTAACTGTTCCATTCATTGTAACTCTGCTTAAACAGGGAGCAAGTATTTGCTTTAAATTGACTTTTCAGGACACCTGAACATATCTTTAAGTTTATCATAATACTCTTAATGCAAAACAAAATTTAACTCTAGAAAATTAGATCTTTCTTTCTTTTTAGAGAAGGAAGGAATGTGATGAAGTGAAACTATATCCCTGTTAAGAGAATTATAGACCCACCCTGCAACAGGAATTTCTGTCAATGTCATGTAGACAGTTCTGAACCAAATTTTAAACATTGGTTAGTGTGATCTTAAGATTAAAATACATTTCATTGTTTCCTGTGATATATTTTTGTGTAAATTAGCAATTCATTCAGCTAATAGTTATTGAACACATATTATGAAAACTCAACAGGAAAAAGATTCAGTTCTTATCCCTGAGGAGTCCATTGTGAAGTGTGGGACACAGACGTAGGTGGAGGTGATTGATGGAACACGTGCCAGGCTTTGAGAGCACAGAGAGGTGTGTGGTGTCCTAGGGGAGATGATTGACTTCTAGGGAAGCTAAGTGTTGTAAGGTGAGAAGTCAGCTCATCAGAAGAAAAGTGGGATGAGAACCCATTCCAGGTGTACAGGACTCAACAGGGCCCAGAGGTGGGAAGCAGAGTGGCATATGCTGAATTTGAGGTATGGAGAGGCAAAGCTAGAGAAGTAGGTCTCGACCACCTACTGATCGAGAAAGGTCTTAAAGGCCATGATAAGGAGACTTCAGCTTGATGATGAACTATTAAAGAGGCTTAAGAAGAGTGATGTGGTCAAATTTTTGTCTTAAATAGATCACTTTGCCAGCTGTGTGGAGGATGGATTTGAGGGAGACAAGACTGGAGGCAGTAGTCCAGGTGAGATGTTGGGTATCTGAACTGAGGTCTTGGAAGTAGAGATGGAAAGAAGAATGGACTTGAAACATAATAAAACCACAGATTTAAAGGTTTTCCCCTTCAAATATGATAAAAACAATTTTAAATTTAAAGTGAGGAGAGACATGGTACAAAAATGTTGTTATATGAGACAGTTGGATGGTCTGCTTTAGCAGACAACCACTAAAATCAGTCCCAGAAATTTAGAAAATTGTTTTTTTGGAAGAACATTTATTTTTTGTATAACCAAAATAGCCCACAGTCTGGGCTGCGTGAAACAGGTAATCTTTCAGACAATATAGGGATCACCTATCTATGTGTTTGAGTAAATTTAGGAACTATAAAGCCTTGAGGAAGAAACAGGTCTTACAAGGCTTCAACCACTGCACATAGTAGAAACTCAATAAATATTCAGAATATTGATTAAATTATCAACATTTTACAAAGATCTCAGGAAAAGAAATTAGAGTTTTTTAAAAAAGTCATTAAAACAATGAACAGTTACAAACTGTTCTAGCCTAAAAAGGTTGTTTGGAATGTTAAGAATACTTTATATTGAACCAAAACATCTTTCTTTGATTTAACAAATTTTGCTGAAAGCATTATTTCTGTGATTTTTTATATGTAAATAGAAGGTCTGGATTTATTCAATACTTCTATATTTCTGAAATTTTTGTTTTTTGATTTCTATGGAGAGAGTAATGAAAGAAATGTAGTTTAGAATTTATAAAACATAACCATTCTTTATTTAAAGCCATCACTACAACAAAATATCCTGTGTATTTTTTAAGGCAAGGAGCCTCTTCTTTCTGAGCTTCCTTTTTTCATTTTGAGAAAACTATGCCTTGTCTGATTTTGGTGCATGCATATAAATCAGAGCTAAACTTTCATTTTGTGGTCCTTTCTCTGACTACCTTGTTACCATTTCAAGAAATTCTCTGTCTAATGCTCAGGAGACACAGTGCCTAATTGCTCATTTTCATGACTCCTTAACTATACAGTTCTGTCTTACTTTAGAGTTGTCAGTATAGGGCAGCAACTAAAATACTGTGTATGTACTGAATTCAAATGAATTTTCAGCTGTTGAACTCATTGTGAATTCCTTTCCTTTTTTGTATCTTTCAGAAGCTTTGCATCGTCCCTATGGTTGTGATGTTGAATCCCAGGCACTGAATGAAGCCATCAGGTGGAGCTCCAAGGAGAACTTGCTTGGAGCCACTGAGAGTGACCCTAATCTCTTCGTTGCACTTTATGATTTTGTAGCAAGTGGTGATAACACACTCAGCATCACTAAAGGTGAGGCTTCTATATGAGATCCAGTTTCGGGGGCTGGGATTTAGCTCAGTGGTAGAGCGCTTGCCTCACATGCGTGAGGCCCTGGGTTTGATCCTCAGCACCATATACAAAGCAATAAAAGAAAGACATTGTGTCCATCTACAACTAAAAAAATATTTAAAAAAAAAAAAGATCCAGTTTCTATTAGTGGTTAAGAAATAAATGAGACTGTCTGGCTTCTGCCACTGACTAAAATTAGCTTGCTGATTTGGGCCTAGATACTTTTGGTTTGTTCTCTTTTTTAGCTCTGTAAGAGTACTGCCCTATAAAGTATAACTCTATTTTTTAGGGTATTAAGGATCAAACTGAGTTAAAACACCTTCGGAAAAATTCTGTATTCTCAGAAATCTGTACTGTATATAGTATATGTACAATATACACACACACACATATATTAAAATCTAAGTCTGTTGTTGCCTGAAAATCTATAAAGGTTCCCACTGGGGAAAAATGCATTTCAGGATAATTTTTAACTAAATGAAATTGTAACTTAAATGATTATTTGTCAAACAGATGTCTGTTGCTTATAAGTTTCAGAATGGAGAATTAAATGGGAGGGGTCATTCAAAGCCAAGAAGGCAGCCTGTCCCAACTCAAAGAATGTCACTCATCTATAAAGAGGGCAGCCCTTCCCCACTTCAGGAATGTTACCCTTATGTAAAAATTTTAAGGACATTAATTCTTAGCATCTAATCCCATTCATCAAAAGCGGAAATCCTTAAAACTGAGTTTCTCAAACTGAGGGTATAGGTATGTCCCAGAGTGGGTATGATTGTGTATTAGCACGTTTCAGGAGTTTTCAGAGGCATAGGAAAAGTAAGAGTGCATCTTCTCTTGGCATCAACTTAAAGATTTTGGGTAGTTTTAGGAGCAGGATAGTGATGATGTGGATATGTGTGTGGGGTTGTGTTTATGTAGTTGAAGGAAAATATTACATAAAGTTTAAGGATAAAACAAGGGACTTCAAAGAAATATTCTGCAGTGCAGTAGTCTCTTGGGCAACAATGCACTCTGTTTTACCTTTACCAGTACTTCAGTGGAGAAATTTGCAAAGCGATGACTTGGTACATTCTTTCCTAGGTATAATTTTCTTGTCAGTATTTTCCAAGATAGTGCAGTCACCAAGGGAACATTGATACAGAAAGTCTTGGTTTCTCAGTTACCAGTTATAGTAACCACTAGTGTGCTGCTCCAGGACTGAAATTCCCTTTATCTTGTTGCCAAGAGTGGTTTTTTTAAAAACCCATGAAATGTCAAATTTTTTTTACTTTCTTCCCTTATTTTTTGGTACTGGGGATTGAACCCAGGGGTGCTCTGCCACTAAGCCATATCCCCAGTCCTTTTTATTTTTTATTTTGAGACAGGGTCTTGCTAAGTTGCCCAAGCTGGCCTTCAATTTGGGATCCTTCTGCTTCAGCCTCTCATATAGTTGGGATTACAGCTGTGTGCCACTGTGCCTGGCTAGTTCCTTTTTCTTTGAAGGTGATACTTTGCTTGAAGTAAAAAAGAATTCTGCTGGACTCAGTGCCTGCCTGTAGTGACCCTGAGACAAGATGATCATTTGAGCCCAAGAGCTTGAGACCAGCCCAAGCAACAAAGCAAGACTCTGTCTCAAGAAAGGAAAGAAAGCCGGGCGCGGTGGCTCAAACCTGTAATCCCAGCACTTAGGGAGGCTGAGACAGGAGAATCGTGAGTTCAAAGCCAGCCTCAGCAACGGCAAGGCGCTAAGCAAGCAACTCAGTGAGACCCTGTCTCTACATAAAGTACAAAATAGGGCTGGGGATGTGGCTCAGTGGTCAAGTACTCCTGAGTTCAATCCCCAGTATAAAAAAAAAAGAAAGGAAAGAAAGAGGGCTGGGGTTATAGCGCAGTGCTAGTGTGCTCGCCTAGCACGTGTGAGGCACTGGGTTTGATCCTCAGCACCACATAAAAATAAAATAAAGAGATTCTGTCCACCTACAACTAAAAAATAAGTATTTAAAAAAAAAGAAAGGAAAGAAAGAAATTTCTTCTTAGGATTCCTCTGCCAATAGGCTCAGTTTTTATGGTAGTCAAAAATTTCCAGAGTAGAAAATTCTTCTAATTGCCAAAAAGAAAAAAACAAAAACCTGTGATGTTTATATTGTAATTATGATGGTCTATAATTACCAGTTCTATTTAAGGAAGGGGCAGCATGAAAATATACACCCAAAACTTGGTCTTCTCATTCTGTGGACTAATAGAGAAAAGCAGCAGAGCAGCAAGTCTTCTTCAGTTTTTGTGTAAATACAGAAATACAGTTGGCTATTTATTCATCTTTGCACTTGTGCATATCCACTGCCACACAAGACACACTTTTATCTGTGTACACTGTGTGTATGTTATATACCCACGTGTGTGTATATATGTGCTTTTGTGGTTTTCCTCATATATAGGTGTTTCAGGTGAGATAGTGGGGTATAAAGTTATGCTATGGTAAATGTTTCTGGAGGTCGCTGGGAAAAGTTAGGTGGGTACCAGAGCAATTGTTTTGCATTTTTCTTCAATAGCCTTTGACTGGCTATGTGGCTTCTGGGCCATGTGATTGATTTGGCATCCTGCCTTTTGACCCTCAGAAAGTAGGTGTGAACCCTGTAGAAAGCCTTGCATTTGTAGAGATGAGTCTAAGGCACTATAAGAATTCATTGTATTGGGCTGGGGTTGTGGCTCAGTGGTAGAGCACTTGCCTCTCATGTGTAAGGCACTGGGTTTGATCCCCAGCACCATGTAAAAATAAAATAAAGGTATCATGTCCACCTACAACCAAAAAATTGAGAAAAAAAAAAACTCACCGTATTAACTTTTATGCATTACTAAATTTACCTGTACATAAATAGTATTTATATATTTGTAATACTTATACATTACTTAAATAATAATGGTATCTTTTTCACCTTCCCTGTTTTACCAAAGAAGCTTCTAACCTATGCCTCAAAAAAATAGAGGGGCAAAATGTACATTAAATTCTAAATTGGATGTTAACAATGCTAATAGAGAAATCAAGAACATTGAAGCTGGGCGTGGTGGTGCAAGCCTGTAACCCCAACACTTAGGGAGGCTGAGATAGGAGAATTGCGAGTTCAAAGCCAGCCTCAGCAACGGCGAGGCACTAAGCAACTCAGATCCTGTCTCTACATAAAACGCAAAATAGGGCTGGGGATGTGGCTCAGTGGTCGAGTACCCCTGAGTTCAATCCCCGGTACCAAAAAAAAAAAAAAAAAAAAAAGAACATTGAGATTGATAGCAAAGATACACCAAGTGACTTGGATTTCAGGTTCCATTTTCAAAGTCGGCTTCCCTTTCCATACACTAATTTTAGAGGAAAGCATAGGGAGTTCATTTTTTGTGGAGAACAGGAGGGAAACCATAACTATATTGGAAAATTGTAACTGTTTTAAAACTCAAGCTCTGGAAGTAGCTGTGCTTTGGGAGTCCTCTCTGCCTTCTCCTACTCTCCTAGATTTCTTGGTGAAAACATTGCTAAAAACTCTTTGGTCTTTCTTGTGGTTTTTTGTTTGTTTATATTAGTGGTTTTGTTGCCTTGGTGCCAAATGATATTTAGAAGCAACCTGGTACTTCACATCTTATCTCTAATTCTTTTTTTTTTTTAATTTTATTTATTTTTTTAGTTGTAGGTGGACAGAATATCTTTATTTTATTTTTATGTGGTGCTGAGGATCGAACCCAGTGCCTCAAGCGTGCTAGGCAAGCACGCTACCACTGCACCACAATCCCAGCCCCTTATCTCTAATTCTTGATTATCATTATCATAATAAGCTATTTTGAGCAAAAGTGAATTTTATTTTTCTTGCACTGTCATTTTCTAGCCAGTTGAGTAACTGTTCTCTCTTTCTATGTTTCTTAGCACCATACAGTTTCCTGAGGACATTTTTAAGGTGGTACATAAACCTTTAAGATTTTGTAATAAATGGGGCTGGGGTTGTGGCTCAGTGGCAGAGCACGTGCCTCACACTTGTGAGGCACTGGGTTCGATCTTCAGCACCACAT
The DNA here is from genome assembly GCA_004024805.1 of Geosciurus inauris. Lineage (NCBI taxonomy): Eukaryota > Metazoa > Chordata > Mammalia > Rodentia > Sciuridae > Geosciurus > Geosciurus inauris. Next base: position 32,946 of record PVHX01004344.1, on the reverse strand, counting down.
AAAAATAAATAAACAAAATAAAGGTATTTTAAAAAAATTTTTAAATTTTTTTTTAGTTGTAGATGGACACGGTATCTTTATTTTATTTCTTTTTATGTGGTGCTGAGGATTGAACCCAGGGCCTCACGCTTGTGAGGCAAGTACTCTACCACTGAGCTACAATCCCAGCCCCTAAAAAAAATTTTTAGTAAATGCCAGAAAACCATTTCTGTTCTTGTAGTTTAAGCTACAGATCAGAGATCGAGCAAGACATGGTGAGCAGCCAACTTTTTGTTATTTAAGAAACATCTTGGCATCAAGGTTCTTGGTTTTATTTTTTGGTGAGTTTCATGTTTGACAGTATACTCCATCAGTCTGAAATAAAGTCTTCTCTTTTCTTTTGTTCTGTGATGACTTCATGGCTAGGTGAAAAGCTACGAGTTCTTGGTTATAACCAGAATGGAGAGTGGAGTGAAGTTCGTTCTAAGAATGGACAGGGTTGGGTGCCAAGCAACTATATCACCCCAGTGAATAGCCTGGAAAAACATTCCTGGTACCATGGGCCTGTGTCACGCAGTGCAGCAGAGTATCTACTCAGCAGTCTAATCAATGGCAGTTTCCTGGTGCGAGAAAGTGAGAGCAGCCCTGGGCAGCTGTCCATTTCGCTCAGGTACGAGGGCCGTGTGTATCACTACAGGATCAATACGACCACAGATGGCAAGGTAAGACTTGCCAGTAACCACTGCTAGTTGTGGGCTGGCTGCTCTGTACAAACAGTACTCTCACTAACTAAAGTGGGGCATAGTTTTTTCGTCTCACATGAAATAAGATACTTGCTAAATTTGTGAGTTTGGGATGCCTGGCACGATAGAGCTTGCTCTTTTCAAAACAGTAAAGTAATATAAACTAAAAAGAGGAGTATATTAATAGTTCAAAGATGAGCTGCATGTGAAGGCGAAGAATGAAGGGAACTGCTTTGTAAGTTAGCTGTTCCAGACATCAACACCAAAATATACAACCAATATATTGATAGAGAATTTATAAATTAACCCTGTTTCATGGAAAATTAGAATAATCTCTAGAAAGTTCATGGAGTAAGAGTTAAGACTTTTGAGACTGGTGTTGATCATTAAATGTGTGTTTGTATGTTGACATAAACAGATGATTTTACTCACTTAGCAGTTTGGTTTTTTTTGGGTACCAGAGATTGAACTCGGGTATTTGACCACTGAACCACATCCCCAGCCCTGTTTTTTTGTGTTTTATGTAGAGACAGGGTCTCACTGAGTTGCTTAGCGCCTCACCGTTACTGAGGCTGGCTTTGAATTCGCGATTCTCCTTTCTCAGCCTCCCAAAGTGCTGGGATTACAGGCGTGCGCCACTGCGCCCAGCTTCATTTACCAGTTTTTATGTTGCAAAGATCACATGTTAGAATGGACTTGTTTGATTTATTTATTTATATTGGGGGTGGCATACTGGGAATTGAACCCAAGGGCCTTAACCAGTGAGCCACACCCCCAACCTTTTTTTTATCTTTTAAAACAGGGTCTCACTAAGTTGCTTAGGGCCTTGTTAAGTTGCTTAGGCTGGCTTTGAACTTGTGATCCTCCTGCCTCAGCCTCCCCAGTTGCTGGGATTACAGGTGTACACCACCATATCTGGCCATAATGAGTGTGTTTAGAATGGAATTGTTATAGTTTATGAATTATGAAGCCTGAGCTTGTATCAGTTGTTCTTCTCTATTGAACAGAAAATTTAGATCAAACCCTTTTTTCCATTTTTTCCCTGTGTGGTATGCATATAGGGAGAAAGCATGGGCTTTAGACCAAGCATACCTGTTTTGCTTTGTATCTGCACCATTTATTACCTTTGTTATCTTACATAAGCCTCAATTTCCCAAGATCCCACTTAATGCTAGGCATGGTGGCACATGTCTGTAATCTCAGATACTTGGGAGACTGAGGTAGGCACAAATTCAAGGCCAGCCTTATCAACTTAGTGAGACCTTGTGTCAAAAAACAGACAAAGGGCTGGGATGTAGCCCAATGGTAGTGTTTCCTGGGAGGGAAAGATGTCCCACATTATAGGATTGTTGTAAAGATTAAATGAAATAATTTCTGTAAAATATAATAGCTGGTACAAAGTAGGAAATAAATAAATTACTAGTTCGCTCTTTTTGCCCCACCATACAGACGTGGTATGTTGTATCAAATACAGAACAGGTAAATAATGGGCAAGCAAATATAGAATCAGTTGTCTAACACACTAGACTGGATTAACAAATTGTGGTACATTCATAAAATGAAATGTCTTAAAACAAATGAATATGAAGTTCTGTATACACACCGTGTGGAAGATCTATGTAAGCCTACAACTGCTTGCTTTTATAAATACAGTTTTATTGGAATGCAGCCACATCCATTTATAAATGTATATATGGGTTCATACATGTATTCGTCTATGGTGACTTTCTGGTACTAGGCAGAGCTGAATAGTTGTGTATATAGAGACCCTGTAGCCAAAAGCCTAAAATATTTATTTTTTAACCCTTTACAGAAAAGTTTTGCTGGTCCCTGCTACAAAGAGTCTCATACATATGAAGATGATTGAAAGGGATTAGTAGATGCCTGGGGGTTGGGATGGGGGGAAAGTGGAAATAATTACTAATGGGTATGGGTTTTCTTTTGGGGGTGATTAAAAATATTCTGGAGTTGTGAAAGTTGGGCAACTTTATAAATACACTAAAAACTACTGAATTATATACTTTAAAATGGTGAATTTTATGGTATGTGAATTATATTACAATAAAAACATTGAATGAAAGAAAGCAGATACCAGACATACTGTATAGTTCATGTATCTATTGTTCAGGCAAAGCTAATCTAAGATGTTTGAAGGAAGCTGGTGGTTACCTTTGTAGGAGTAAGTAGCTGGGAGCAGGATTCAGGGGTGCTTATGATGTTAAAATTCTTTGCATGGGTGATATTTACACGAGTGAGTTTATTTTATAAAAATCATCGATTCTCTCTCTTTTTTTTTTTGGTACCAGGGATTGAGCTCACGAGTACTCCACTGAACCACTCCCCAGCCCTATTTTATGTTCTATTTAGAGACAGGGTCTCACTGAGTTGCTTAGCGCCTCTCCATTGCTGATGCTGGCTTTGAACTCACAATTCTCCTGTCTCAGCCTCCCAAAGTGCTGGGATTACAGGCGTGTGCCACCGCACTGAGGATTCTCTATTTTTGATATACTTTTCTGTATATAATCAAGTAGAAGTTTCTTTTTAAAAAGTAAGGTCCCATGGTAGAGAAAGCCAAAGACTATGTTACTTTACACTTCATATTGCTTATCACAACTAAACAACCGTTTTGTCAATAATCCTGAAACCCAACTGTAGCACATGTGTGCTTTCTTGTGCATTCTCTCTTTTTTAACAGCCTAGACATTCAAGAAAGCATTTTGTAGCCTATATTCCCAGTGGCTCTGGAGGCTGAGTTGGAGTATCACAAGTTCAAAGCCAGCCTCAGAAGTTAGCAAGGCCCTAAGCAATTTAGTGAAACAGTGTCTCAAAATAAAAAATAAAGGGCTGGGGGGGCTGGGGCTGTAGCGCAGTGGTAGAGCGCTTGCCTATCATGCGTGAGGCACTGGGTTCGATCCTCAGCACCACGTATAAATAACAAATGAATAAAATAAAGATCCATCAATATCTAAAAAAAATTAAAAAAAAAAAAAAAGGACTGGGGATGTAGCTCAGTGGTAAAGTACCTCAAGTTCAATCTCCAATACCAAAAAACTAAACAAAAAAACCCTACACGTTGTAATTAAAAATGATAATTAAATAAAAATCATAATGCCTTCCTCATCCCTCTCCAATCTAAATCAGTGGTTGTCAATTTATGTTCTCTGTAAGAACTGGGGGAAATATTTTATTAAATTTCACAGGAGATCAACCCCTACTTTTCTACTTTAATCAGAACATCTCTCCTTTTAACTACCTTATGTATTTGGGCTCTGTAACATTGTTGCTTAGAAACTATTTGAGAACCAGTGAGCTTGATGATCCAGAGACCTGTTGGAAGTTTTCCCTCCCTGACTGAGTTAATTTAAGAATAGGAGGTGATTTAAACATTAACTGAAGTTCCCGTTGTTGTCCTGGCCATTAGCATTTAACTCTTTATTTACCTGAATTAAGATATACTCTTGGGGCTGGGGTTGTGGCTCAGTGGTAGAGCGCTTGCCTAGCACGTGTGAGGCACTGGGTTCAATCCTCAGAACCACATAAAAATGAATAAGAAAAATAAAGATATTGTGTCCATCTACAACTAAAAAATAAAAAATAAAAAAATATATATTCCCATCTTCATATCTTAAGGCTTTTTTAAAATTCCTGATCTCTTTCAAGTTGTTTACCTTTTCTCACCAGGTGTATGTGACTGCTGAGAGCCGCTTTAGCACTTTGGCAGAGCTTGTTCACCATCATTCTACGGTGGCTGATGGGCTGGTGACAACATTACACTACCCAGCACCCAAGTGTAATAAGCCAACAGTCTATGGTGTATCCCCCATCCATGACAAATGGGAAATGGAACGAACAGACATCACCATGAAGCACAAACTTGGGGGCGGTCAGTATGGAGAGGTTTATGTTGGCGTCTGGAAGAAATATAGCCTTACAGTTGCTGTGAAAACATTGAAGGTGGGTTGCAGAAAATAACAGTTTTCAGGCACCTTTTTGTATGTGTGCTAAATCACTTGGAAGTACCAGTGTGCTCTTCAGCTTTGGAACACTTTCCACCCACTGGTGCCAAACACATCAGCAAATTGTGATGATTAACCCTAGTGCCATTGCGGACAATGCAGGACAGGTTCTTCACTGCAGTGCAGTGAAACCCACATGTGGGAAAGGTTTGTCCCTGGGGAGTGTTGATGTAGATCTTTGTGGGAGTTGAAAAGCAAATTATAAGTTACAAAAACAAAACAAGCTGTTTTGCTTCCTGTCAGCAACCCCTGCTGGACAGAGTTCTTCATGCACTGTCTGAATCCTGGCTCTCTCTTATTTTAGCTCCCTGCCTCTTGCTCCTGCCATCTCCATGCAATTACATAGCTTTTTCTTGTTCTGAAATTCACAGAAATCCTTCTCCTGATATTACTGTCTCTTCTTTAAGCATCACGGGATCAGATTACAAGGTCGTCACTCATGCAATTTACCGATCTTGTCCCAGAATTTCAGTGACTCTGGTAAATCTCTCATACAGGCTACTTCCCAGCAATGAGTAGTCGTCAGTTCTGTTTATTAAGCATATTTTGATTGTGAGACAATATGTGAGGCCTTGCAAATATGCATTGCTCCTTAAGAAGTGTGTGATTTAATTAGGAAGATAAACAGGTAAACAGCTACTCTTCTCTCTCCATTTGAACACCAAGGTCTCTAAAGAGGTAAAGAATTTCCAATCTAAGTTTCCTGTGTTTCAGTTGATTATAAGACATGCCGTTGAATTTTGCTCACTCTCCTAATATTTATTCCAGTTTCTAATATTGGATAAATCCAGGAACTTCTGTAGAACATATTAAGTTGTAATAACATTTTTTTTGGTTGTAATAAAATTTCATAAAGTGATATGCTAAAATATTTAAGAGACACTCCCTTTTACTTTTAAAACTGAAGTTGTAGGATTGTGAGTTGATTCACATGATTAAGATGGGAGGCTGGGGTGTGGCTCAGTGGTAGAGCGCTTGCCTAGCATGCGTGAGGCACTGCGTTCGATTCTCAGCACCGCATATAAATAAATAGAGTGAAGGTCCATTGACAACTAAAAAATATTTTTAAAAAAAGGGGGGGTGTCTCTTTTTTTCTTTCTTACTTTCCCTCTTTTCCAGGAAGATACCATGGAGGTTGAAGAATTCCTAAAAGAAGCTGCAGTGATGAAAGAAATCAAGCATCCTAATCTGGTACAACTATTAGGTAAGTCAGCCCGAACCATAGATTTTCATAAAGATTCTCGCCCCCAACCTCTTGTTATCTTCTAATCATTCTTTGGAATCATCATGATAAAAGCTCCAAATGAGAATCCACTTCAGTAAACGGTTGCCATGGACTGGGGATGTAGCTCAGTGGTACAGTTACTTGCTTAGCATGCATGAGGCTGTAGGTTCAAGCTCCAGCACTCCCCCCAAAAGTTGTTTTAATCAGTAGGCTTTGGGTTGGGAAAAAAAAATGGGGCAGAGCAGAGGATGTAGCTTAGAAGTAGAGTGCTTGCATACTACGTATGAGGCCCTGGATTAAATACCAGCATTGCTAAAAATGAAATAAAAAAACAAACAGTGGTCTGGGTTCATTTCTGTATAGGAAACTGCCCTTGATTCAAAATTCAGAAGCATTCAAAATGGTACCAAGTCAAAAATTTATCACAATATTTTCACAAAGTAAGGGAACTTTCACAGTAAAACAAAAAAAAAAAAAAGATTAGAAAATTTTTATTACACCCATCACTTTACCCAAGCAAGAAATGCTATACTGTAATAAATTGACTTCACCCATTCAGGTCACAAAGAAACTTTTGACTAAACCCTTATTTTCTTTTTATAAAGTTTGGCCAGTTTCTTGGGATGTTCAAATAGAATCAAACTGTCTGGAAAAAAATGATTTCTTATTGGCTCTTCATGAGGAATCTGCTGTGTGAAAATTCTTGACCGTGGAAACAATTAAAATCTTTTTACAAACCCATTATTACTTTTAGATAAACAATGTTAGCATGTGGTTGAGTAGGGGAATCATGGGCATGTACAGAACCCTAGAAATTTTGGTTGTCTCAGCCCATTGTGGAATTAACACAAAAACCTCTTCACAAATGAGTTTCCAGAGAATAATACAACACAAGCAGAGACTTCCTTATCAACCAGCTTCTTAGTTTATACTATGTTAATTTCACAGAACGTGGCAAAAATCTAGCCAAACTAGACCAAGAATTGTTGAAACATTCTTGGCCATAGCGACTTGGATTTTTGGAACATATACTAATAAAACCTCTGTCTTTGTCTATCAGGTGTGTGTACTTTGGAGCCACCATTTTATATTGTGACTGAATACATGCCATATGGAAATCTGCTTGATTATCTCAGAGAATGCAACCGGGAAGAGGTGACTGCAGTTGTACTGCTTTACATGGCCACTCAGATTTCTTCTGCAATGGAGTATTTAGAGAAGAAGAATTTCATCCATAGGTATGTGGAACCTGGTTATTGCCATCTTGCCTGACATGAAGATGGAGGGAAGAAAAGCTTCCCAGAGATTTTCAGATAATTAATTTTCTCTATCACAGGACCTGTTAAGTGTAATCTCTAACTTGTGAATGTATTGCACTCTGATTAAAAGTACTAATAAGAGGCCTTTGTTATTCTCAAAACTATCCACAGTCCTTTGGCTCCACCTAGTGGCTGAATTTTTAAAATAGCATCTATCTCTGGGAAGTATTTTAAAACCTTGTAGACATCTATTACTTACCTCTGAAACCTGTCCCAATACCTGTAAACCATTTTGTAAAACCTGCTTTATCCTGGCATCATATAACTGCCTCTTAATGACTGTTCTGTGAGTGGTACCAATTTAGTGGCTTTCGTCTGTGTTAGTGATCATCATAAAATACTACTGTGTTTGTTAGTACTTGTCAACTCTGCTTAGAGCACAAAGAACCAGGAATAGAACATTCACGCCATTTTTCTCACCATATGAGTAGAATCACATTAGAGTTCTCTTTCCCACAGAGACCTTGCAGCACGTAATTGCCTAGTGGGAGAAAACCATGTGGTAAAAGTGGCTGACTTTGGCTTAAGTAGACTGATGACTGGAGATACTTATACTGCTCATGCTGGAGCCAAATTTCCTATTAAATGGACAGCACCAGAGAGTCTTGCCTACAATACTTTCTCAATTAAATCAGATGTTTGGGGTAAGGTTGGAAGAGAGATTTTCCTGCATGTCATTTTATTTTCTTTATAAATGCTTTAACTTTTTGAATTTATCTTTTATATGATGTTTAAAATAAGTCCATCAAAAAAGGGCACTGCCCCTGGGCCTGGTATCTCATGTCTGTACTCCCAGCTAGGAGGAGGCAAAGGCATGAAGATCACTTGAGACCAGGAGTTCAGGAACAGCCTGGATAACATAACCAAAAGGTCTAGACCTTCAAAGAGGTCACAGCCTAGAACTCATATTGCATTGGAGTACTAATGATCCATTCTTTGTAAAGTTCTCTGCTTTTCATGTAGGTTTTACCACTCATTTCCAGAGCATGTGACACAGAACACTCTTTTCAAGGAAGGCATGATGAGGGCTGGCTCTGTGGCTCAGTGGTGGAGCGCTTGCCTGGCACGTGTGAGGCACTGGGTTCCATCCTCAGCACCACATAAGAATAAATAAATAAATAAAGATACTGTGTTTATCTACAACTAAAATATATGTATTTTTAAAAGGAAAGCACGATGCGGTTATGTCTAATAACCTTCTAATAGGTTTTGTTTCTAGTACCCTGAGAGCAGGAGGACTTGGTAGATAGAGTCTAGCTAGCAGAATGAGCAAGTCTGAAAATGTAGATTGTAGGTAGACTGAAATAGTTGTAGAATTCTAAGTCACTTCTTTCCAGAAAGCTCCAACTCAAAGATAACCAGATTGTGACATAATCAAGCAAATTCTTTTTTTTCTACTGTGAATTTTATCTGATTTTAAATGAATCTATTTTTCATTACTTTTCTGATACTAGCCAACTTTAAAAATCATGTAGTTCCTTAAATAGATCAAAGACTGTTCTAAGAATAGTTAGATTGTGTCACAGACTTTTTTTTTAAACAGCATTTTTTTTTTTTTTTTTTAGTTGTAGATGGACACAATGTCTTTATTTTATTGGTTTGTATGTGGTGCTGAGGATCGAACCCAGGCCTTCACGCATGCGAGGCAAGCGCTCTACTGCTGAGCTACAATCCCAGCCTGTGTCACAGACTTTTTATATGGTCTTAGTTTTTGATACCTCGATGTAGTAAAGGAAAAACCTAAATAAAGATTGTGAATTTTAGAGAAAACTGTCTTGAGATTTTTTTTTTTTTTTTGCAACATTCCTGTGGCAGATACCTTAGACAAATAAACCATGCTATAAAAATTGGCAAAAGGGTATATTAATGTTCCTGTGTGATTGTGAACCACATTTGGGGGAAGGAGAATACTAGGAATTTACCGCTTTTTTTTGGTACTAGCACTTTACCACGGAGCTACATCCCCAGCCCTTTCTAATTTTTACTTTAAGATAGGCTTTTGCTAAGTTGCTTAGGGCCTCCCTAAGTTGCTGGGACCGGCCTTGAACTTGAATTCATTCTGCTTCAACCTCCCAAGTCACTGGGATTACAGGTGTGCATCACCATGCCAGGCTGTGAACCAACATTTTAAAGAGAAGTTGCCTAATGATAGAAAATAAATAATAAGTCATACAAAACACTAAGCTTTTTTTCCCCCTCTTATTCCTTATGCAGCTTTTGGGGTACTATTGTGGGAAATTGCCACATACGGAATGTCACCATATCCAGGTATTGACCTGTCTCAGGTCTATGATCTGCTGGAAAAAGGATATCGAATGGAACAACCTGAGGGATGCCCTCCTAAAGTTTATGAACTTATGAGGGCATGTGAGTATTTGTGCATATTTTAACTTTGGAATGCCAACATATTGGGATGGTTAACAAAATTGGAAACATTACTCTCAGTATTGTTAGGTTGAATCTAGCTTCATGACATGTAAAAAGTTTGCCATTTATCAGCTAGCTAAAATAGTATAGGTTCTGCCCCTGAGTCTTACTGGAATCCTAAGAATAGTTGTCTGCAGCCCAAATACTGACCCAGTTTCTCAAAAACATTTGTATATTTAGTAAGATCATAAAGATTGGGTTTGTTGGGGAGTGTTGGAGTAGTAGATTAAATTACAGTTGTGCTCAAATACAAGTTTTTATATTATTTTCTCATTGAGCATTGGCAAATGTGCACTTTAAACTTCTCCTTCCTTATACTCTGTTAAATTTCTGAATATATATGCACTTGGTTCTTCACAAAGTCAGACTGAGTTTAAAGATAGATTTTACTTATTTCATTTTTCTGATGGAAGAAAACTTTCCATTTTCTAAATAATTTTTACACCCCTTCTTGTTCTTACAGTAGAGGGAATGGGAACTGAGACCAGATAGAAGGACCAGCCTTACTAAGTGGACTCTTACACATCTGAGTCTAGAGCTGAGAGATGGCTTCATCTCTACCATAGCGAGCATGTTGCAACTAATAGACCCACATGATAATGCATGAACCTCATTATCTGGTATGCCACTGGATATGTAACTCTGGCAAGGAACTTTTAATATTCTCTCTGTCACACAGGCTGGAAATGGAGTCCTGCTGACAGGCCTTCTTTTGCTGAGACACATCAAGCTTTTGAAACCATGTTTCATGACTCTAGCATTTCTGAAGGTAAGAATCTGGTGGATTTAGTGTTGGTGGCTAGTTCTGGGCACTGGGTGAGGGGTGGGGTGGGGTGGGGGTGATCATTACATTCCAAAAGTGTTCAGCTCCTGCCAGGCACAGTGGTACTTCCTTGCCTATATTCCCAGTGACTTGGGAGAATGAGGCTGGGGGATCCAAGTTCAAGGCTAGCTTCAGCAACTTAGTGAGATTCTGTGTCGCAGTAAGAAATAAAAAGGGTTAGGGGTAGCCGGGCACGGTGGCTTATGCCTGTAATCCCAGCACTTTGGGAGGCTGAGACAGGAGAATCGCGAGTTCAAAGCCAGTATCAGCAGTGGTGAGGTGCTAAGCAACTCAGTGAGACCCTGTCTCTAAATAAAACACAAAATAGGGCTGGGGATGTGGCTCAGTGGTCGAGTGCCCCTGAGTTCAATCCCTGGTACCAAAAAAAAAAAAAAAAAAAGGAGTTAGGGATATAGCTCAGCAGTAAAGCATCCCTGGGTTTTTTGGTACTGGCCCTAGTACCAAAAAAAGAAAAAGTGATTGGCTCTTATAGTTGACAACTCTGTTTCAAGATACCATGTTAGGGCTGGGGTTGTAGCTCAGTGGTAGAGCACTGGCCTAGCATGTGTGAGGCACTGGGTTTGATCCTCAGCACCATATAAAAATAAATAAATAAAATAAAGGTATTGTGTTCATCTACAACTAAAAATATTTTTACAGAAAAGATGGTTAACTTTTAACCTTTTGGTATAATTGCTGCTTTGTTCATTTTCAATTGCCTTGTTTCTCTGTCTCATTTATTTAACATTGAAATTATATTTTAGTTAGAAATTAGTCTCTTCATAAAGAAAATAAGTTTGAAAGTTCTGTATGCACCAACATTTATGATAAAGGGAAGAGAAGAAGAAAAAGTAAGTATGAAAATATCCAAACTCTTCGAACCACATTTACCCAGGCAGAACCAAGTCATCAAAAGCAATATTCAGGGGGCTGGGGTTATGGCGCAGTGGTAGTGTGCTCGCCTAGCACGCGTAAGGCACTGGGTTTGATCCTCAGCACCACATAAAAATAAAATAAAGATATTCTGTCCACCTACAACTAAAAAAAAATAAAAATATTAAAAAAAAAAAAAAAGCAATATTCAGGGCTGGGACTGTATCTCAGTGGTGGAACACTTGCCTAGCATGTGTGAGGCACTGGGTTCCATCCTCAGCACCACATTAAAGTAAATAAATAAAAGCATTGTGTCCAATTAAAAAAAATAACAATATTCAATCATTCATCTTCTGGAAATATATCTTAAGAAAATAAGAGTATAACAGGATTTAGCTACAAGATTATTTATTGTATCAGTATAGTTTATAATATTGAAAAATTTAAGAATAACCTAAACATCTAGTGTACTGTTAATTATTATAACCATATTATTGAATACTTGTATTCTTAAATCTGTTGACATGGAAAGGGGTTTAGAACAAATAAATTAAGCTATCAACAGAGATAAACTGTTCCTTATTTAAAAAACAAGGGTACAGCCAGGAGTGGTGGCACACACCTGTAACCCCAGCTACTCGGAAGCTAAGGCAGGAGATTTGCGAGTTTGAGGCCAGCCTGGGCAACTTCTTGAGGCCCCAAGCAATTTTTTTTTTTTTTTTTTTTTTAGTTGTAGATGGACACAATGTCTTTATTTTATTGCTTTGTATGTGGTGCTGAGGATCGAACCCAGGGCCTCACGCATGCGAGGCAAGCGCTCTACCGCTGAGCTACAATCCCAGCCCCGGCCCCAAGCAATTTAATGAGGCCCTGTCTCAAAATAAAAAGTAAAAAGGGCTGGCGATGTGGCTTAGTAGTTAAGTGCCCCAGGGTTCAAGCCCTAGTACCAAAAAAAAAAAAAAAATGTATGGATACATATAGGCATTTTCTTACTTTTGTATATAATGCCTCTAAAATTATGTTCAAAAGTCAAACAACAAACTCACTTATTATAAGGAGAGAAGGCCTGTTCATAGCTAAAAATGTACAGTTCTTAGTTTCTCTTGACTGTTAGACACTGTGATGTCATGCTGGAATTTGGTATGTATTTTCAGATTTTTCCTTTCTTTCATAATAGAACAGAGTCAAGCACTTAAGTTCAAGTTCTGTATTAGAAGAAGAAATCAGGCAAGTTGATTTTTGTCCGCTTTCCTTAGTAATTTATCACATCAGGTAAGGTAAAGGAATAAGAGAAGTTTACCACCAAAGTTTAATGAAAAATATTTTCCTCCTTGCCCTTTGATATTTGAAACTTCTGTTGGTTGAGGAGGGCATAACTGGTCTTTCGGGCCAAAACACACGTGACAGTCACAGCACTCTCCCTTCTTCTATGTGTTTATTTCCTATGGAGTCTAAGTATTAGAAGTCAAAGAGTAGGGGCCATTTCTTTGGTACTTTTGTGCTAGCTTCCAACTTCTCTTAAATCCTTAGTTTAATATTTCTACTTCTCTTAAAAATGTATCCCTTTAGAACACTAATGCTTACCAATTTTCAAAACTAATGCCAATTCAGAATTGTTAAGAAATTTTTGACATTATTCAACCCACATTTTATTGATCATTTAGTCTAGGACAAGGTATTGTACTAAATCTGGAGATACAGAGCTAAGACACAGTTACTAAATTAGGGATATAAATTTACTTGTAAGATGTAAGTGAAAGAAACACAACTCAGACTCCTTAAGCAATAAAAGGAAGACCTTGGGGCTTATAAAAGCAAATCATGGCAAAGCAGATGGTTCTGACCTCAGGGTTCTACAGACTCAAGTAGCTTTATGACTTCTTCTGTCCCCTTTCCCTGTCACTCCCACCACCACCCAATTTCTCTTTACTTGTACTTCTGCTCTGATCTCATTCTTAGAATCCTCCTAGTGACATGGGACATAGTTGCCAGCATCCTTGAGGTCCTATCTTTAGAAGTCATTATCAGACAGGCTTGTCTGGCTCCAGCTACAGTATATAGCTATGTATCCATTGTTGTGAGAAGTTAGTTTCAAAATAATTACCAAAAAGTTGTAAAATAATTACAAATGTTCACAATTCAGTTGATCCTACTCGCTTCATTTTTTTTTAGGAATGAATAGCAAAATATGTGTTTACTTCAGAAAAAGCCACAAAACCCATGGCCAAGTTTTAGATTAACCAAGGCTTACTAATGGAGTGAACACTTTTTCAAGAGGCTAATTTGCTTCATTTGCCTGAAATGGGATGTATCTACCCTTCCTTTTCAAAAACCAAAATTTCTGCAGACTTCTGTTCACTTTGTTCAACCTTTGAACAAGCACTTACTTCATGAAAATTTCCAAATGACCAATAATCATATAAACCCATCATCCCTTATCACCAGAAAAGGACAAATGAAACCACAGTGAGATACTACTACAACTTGCCTACCAGAATGGCTAATACTAAAATAGCACCAAAATCCTGAAACCTGATGACATTGAATTTTGGTCAGCATGCAGAGTAACCAGAACATTTGTATCCTGCTAGTGGGAGTGTAAATTGTTACAGCCATTTGAGGACTGTTTGGCAGGACCCAATAAACCTGAATGTACATGTATCCTGTGACCTGAAAAATTCTAGGTTTATGTCAAGCCGACATGCGTAGAATTATGAACCAAAAGACATGTAGCAGGTTGATCCTTAGCAACATACTCATTATTAGCTAGAAACTGGACACAGCCTAAATGTCCATTAAGAGGAAAGCAAATGAAATGACATATTCACACATTGGAATGCTAAGACAGCAATGAGAAAGAACTCCTGCCACGTGCAATATCGTGTGAATCCACAGGCAGATGTTGAGCAGAAGAACCAAGACGAAGAGTACAGTCTGATTCCATTTGATGAGCATGATGTCTTGCTGTGTTGCCCATGCTGGTCTTGAATTCCTAGGCTTAAACCATCCTCCAGCCTCAGCTTCCCAAGTAGCTGGAAATTTAAGTGTATACCACTGCACCCAGGTGCATTTATCCTTTAGCGATCTACTCTCCCTTTCTTTCTCAATTGTATGGTTTTTGTTTTTTATTTTTCTTTCTTTCTTTCTTTGGTGCCAGGAATTGAACCCAGGGGTGCTGAACCCCTGAGCCATATCCCCAGCACCCCCCCTTTAATTTTTTTAGTTATTTTATTTTTTAATTTGTTCTAATCCCAGCACTTTTTATATTTTATTTTGAGACAGGGTCCCACTAAGTTGCTTAGGGCCTCACTAAGTTGCTGACTCTGGCTTTGAACTCACAGTCCTCCTGCCTCAGCTTCTGATCAGTTGTATGTTTTTTTCTGAAAAGAAAACTCCTTTTCTCTGTCATAAAATTGTTCTTTTTATCAGGCCTCTTGTCTTCTTCACAGAGGTAGCTGAGGAACTTGGGAGAGCTGCCGCCTCCTCCTCGGTTGTTCCATACCTACCCCGATTACCTGTACTTCCTTCCAAGACGCGGACACTGAAAAAACAGGCGGAGAACAAGGAGAACATTGAAGGAGCTCAGGAGGCCACAGAGAATCCTGCTTCCAGTTCAGCACCAGGTGAGGCCCCTAGGTGCGGAACCAGACCTTGGTTAAGAAACTTGGAGTAGGATGCTTTTGTGCCCATTCCATGCCCGTCTCCTTGAAGACAGGATGGCCTCTGTTTACCTCTGGTCCTGGCCCTGCATTGCTATTGCTAATAATTCTGATTTGTCTGTCCAACATACAACTCCACCACCAGCTTCATTTCTGCAGCCCTGGCTCCTACATAGTTACCATTTTTACAGTTCTGGTGAAAACGTCTTCATTAAGCCTGATAGGTGATGCCAGGTACATTTGTTTTTAGAGATAGGATGAATACAGAGGTAAGAACCAGCAGGCTATTTCCCCCCCAGTTAACACCCACATCACATTTGGAACAGTTATCACCGTGAAATGATAATGTATGTATTAATTGCCTCTAAGTACCCCAACACCTGATATTTTATTGATACTGACAAAACATTTATAATTCAGTCTTAGTTACTCTGATGGATTCTCTTCTTGTCTTTTACATCATTTTGATTGTCCATTCCTCATCAGGGTTCATTAGAAGTGCCCAGGCCTGCAGTGGGTCCCCAGCACTGCCTCGAAAACAGAGAGACAAGTCCCCCAGCAGCCTCTTGGAAGATGCCAAAGAGACATGCTTCACCAGGGATAGGAAGGGAGGCTTCTTCAGTTCCTTCATGAAAAAGAGAAACGCTCCCACACCCCCTAAACGCAGCAGCTCCTTCCGAGAAATGGAGAATCAGCCCCACAAGAAATATGAACTCACGGGTAACTTCTCACCTGTTGCTTCTCTACAGCATGCTGAGGGGTTCTCTTTCACTCCTGCCCAGCAAGAGACGAACCTGGTGCCACCCAAGTGCTATGGGGGGAGCTTTGCACAGAGGAACCTCTGTAATGATGACAGTGGGGGGGGTGGGGGCAGTGGCGCTGTTGGGGGTGGGTGGTCTGGCATCACAGGCTTCTTTACACCTCGCTTAATCAAAAAGACACTGGGCTTACGAGCAGGTAAACCTACAGCCAGTGATGACACTTCCAAGCCTTTTCCAAGGTCCAACTCTACATCTTCCATGTCCTCAGGGCTTCCAGAGCAGGATAGGATGGCAATGACCCTTCCCAGGAACTGCCAGAGGTCCAAACTCCAGCTGGAAAGGACAGTGTCCACCTCTTCTCAGCCAGAAGAGAATGTGGACAGGGCCAATGACACGCTTCCAAAAAAATCAGAGGAAGGTGCTGCTCCAGCCAGGGAGAGACCAAAAGCCAGACTGTTGCCCAGAGGAGCCACAGCTCTTCCTCTGAGAGCCCCTTCTGGGGATCCAGCCATTACAGAAAAGGACTCTCCAGGGGTGGGGGTGGCTGGAGTGGCAGCTGCACCCAAGGGCAAGGAGAGGAATGGTGGGACACGACCTGGGACAGCTGGAGTCCCGGAGGATGGAGAGCAACCGGGCTGGTCTTCTCCAGCCAAGGCTGCAGCTGTCCTTCCAACCACCCACAACCACAAGGTGCCAGTCCTCATCTCACCCACTCTGAAACACACGCCGGCTGATGTGCAGCTCATTGGCACAGACTCTCAGGGGAATAAATTCAAGCTCTTATCTGAGCATCAGGTCACATCCTCTGGAGATAAGGACCGACCCCGACGGGTAAAACCAAAGTGTGCCCCACCCCCCCCACCAGTGATGAGACTACTGCAGCATCCGTCCACGTGCTCAGACCCTGCGGAAGAGCCGACTGCCCTAATTGTAGGACAGTCCACGTCAGAAACACAGGAAGGAGGGAAAAAGGCAGCTCCAGGGGCATTGCCCATCAGTGGGAAAGCTGGGAGGCCAGTGATGCCTCCACCTCAAGTGCCTCTGCCCACCTCTTCCATCTCGCCAGCCAAGATGGCCAATGGCACAGCAGGTACTAAGGTGGCTTTGAGAAAAACCAAACAGGCAACTGAGAAAATCTCAGCAGACAAAATCAGCAAAGAGGCCCTGCTGGAATGTGCCGACCTACTGTCCAGTGCAATCACGGAACCCGTGCCCAACAGCCAGCTGGTAGACACTGGACATCAGCTGCTCGACTACTGCTCAGGCTATGTGGACTGCATCCCTCAGACTCGCAACAAATTTGCCTTCCGAGAGGCCGTGAGCAAACTGGAACTCAGCCTGCAAGAGCTGCAGGTGTCCTCAGCAGCTGCTGGTGTGCCCGGGGCGAACCCTGTCCTTAATAACTTATTGTCATGTGTACAGGAAATCAGTGACGTGGTGCAGAGGTAGCCGCTGTTAGCCTAGTGGGAAGCGTGCATACACATTTTGGCGGGGGAGAGGGAAAGGGACATGTTTTCCTGTGTTCTTGTTTTCAAAAAATGACAGACTGATACTTGAGTGTGTTTATGTGAAGTACCTCAGATCCCTGAGTTCTCACGTTTACAGGTTCATCTCAGAAATAAAGAACGCAAACCACGTAATGTAGGAGAGGTAAATCAGGTAGGGACGAGGCAGTGGTGGACAAGGTTGGAAACTGTACTGAAGTCAGGGAACGTGGATGCGATAGAAATGCAGCCCGTCCCTACCTGGAACCACGTGAGGTGCTGGACTGGGCCACTGTTCGGTACTAAGGGTGACTGTGCTCCAATTCACCTAACTCGACGGGACAAAAAAAGGAAAGCTGGGAATGTACTAACAGAGGGTTTGTTCTAGGCTGTTGGAAGCTCTGTTAGCTTTGCTTCCACAGGTCGTTGCTGCTGTAGTAAGAATTGCAAATCAGATTGCTAGAGTACAAAACTGGGAAATGTGGCCCTGTCTGCCCGCTTCTGTCCTGTTTGCCTTTGGTGCATTGGTGCAGGAAGTGAAGCATACTGGGAAATTTAGTCTGGGAAATGGAAACCTCCTCCTAAAATTTTCCTTGATTATCAGTCACATCCCCCAGTCTAACATATTATTTCTTAATGGACCAGGACTGACTTTCTGCTTGTTGGTGGCTGTCTGTAAACTATAGGTGTTGGGGGGACTCCTTAGTGGTTCTGCCCTGTGTTGCAGGGCAGGCTGTCTTCCTTTATTTCTGGCAGCATTCAGGGCATTAACTAACATTGATTTTGAAAGTAGTGGTCACTGCAAGTTCTCACAGGGGAAGCCTTTTCTGACATAGTGCCCCTGCATATCAACAAACTGGCCAAGGACTGTATATTTCTTCACCAACTAAAATACCAAGGAGGTGATCCTTTCTTGAAAATGTACAGCCAGGCCTGTGACTGAGAGGAGAAGCTGGCTTGGTTGTGGTGACTGTTTCTCCCATATCACCTTCAGCCCAATTGGCTAGACAGTAGGGGAAGCCCCCCCAGCTTGAATCACCCCATTATTCTCACATACTTTTCTCCTCTCACATATCTGCCCCGTACCTTTGTTGTGTTTGTGTAGTTCATGTTGGGAATTTTCTTTATTTATTTATCATTTCATCTCTATTTTAAGAGTGCATAATTGAAGGAGGAGGTTCTTTTCAGGGATTACCAGTTAGATCCTGGAAACCTAATGACTTACCCTTAAATATATTTTGTTCTTGAAAAATAGGCCTTTCCCTTCCCTACTCAGTATAATTATGAAAACTAACCAGGATGGCATAGAGCTGAATCTAATGTGTTAGTTAAACATTATTAATGTTCTTGGCATCAGGTCTAATTCCAGTTACTGCTTCATTCTTTTTAAAAAGCTTTATGAACACCCCACACACACACTCCCCAAAGAGAAACCAGTACAAAATTCTTCTATTTTCTTCTCCCAAAGGAATATTAGCATAGGAAGATAGGAATTCAGCGTTCAGCAGTGAGTTTTCTTCTGGCTGTGTCATCTATCCCCTGTCAAACCTCAGCTCCATCTCCTAATCTATTAAATGACGGTAACAGTGCCTGTTCTCAAGGGCATTTTATAAGTAAGTGTGTAGCTAACCCTTTGATAGCCTCTCTGGAAAGCTCTTTAGTGCACTGTTAGGTTGAATTGTTTTTGATTCTTTTCTTTGCAGAGTGGCAGATGCTAATGAAATTTAGCACTGCTGAGCTTATGTTAATTAGGCTAGAATACTAAGGGGGAAACTGTTTTGATCAAAGAGTTTGGCATTTTTGATCAAGGAAGAAAGTTAGTTTTCATTACAAAGAAAAGAAATTTTTGATTCTACCACTGCTGCTCCAAAGGAGGCTCAGGTTAAGAGAAAAATTCCAGGGTGGAGATAGTACCAGGTATCCTGGTGGGTATTGAGTGATCCCTGTCAGCATGTTACCAGTAGCTGTAACAAAAGCAACTAGTGGCCCTGTTAATGTCTTTGTAGTAGTTGGAAGAGAACTTAAATTTAAAGCCACCTTTTTTCCTTACTGCTCCCCCTTATCAAATACCATAAACTTGAACTTATTTGAGTAGCCTTTTAAAGGTGAGGAAGAGAAAGCTGAAATTTAGAATATTGCTATGCTGCTTTTTAAGTTTTTCCCTGCCATTGTGGAATGCAAGTTAAGGGATTAGAATTATTTTCAGGGGATTTTTTTTTTTTTTTTTTTTTTTAAACAAGGGCTGTATTTTTTTCTTAAGAGTTCTGAAAATAAGCCTTGGAAGAAACACTACTGAGTGTATTTCAGCTCCCTGGTTTTCTCACTGAAAAATGATCTTGAGGGTAGTAGGTGGGGGCTGCATCTTTCTCAGGGTAGCACCTAGTTCTGTCTTGCTTACAGTGGGTGCTCAATATATATTCATAAGTTGAATTGCTTTTTTCTCAACACTGTCACAAGTAGCATTAACTATTGTAGCACACCCCATCCGCATGATGCTTGAACTGTGTGACTTCAGGGGATGAGGGTTCAGGTTCAGGTTAAAGAGGCACTGTCAACTTGCTATGAAAGCACAGTTTAGGTTTTTCCTTTTTATACTTGTAAAGGACCAGTTAAAAAAAGAAGAAGAAAAAAAAATAAAGAACCAAAACTGTATGTGAATTAAAAGGTTTGTATCCAAAGCAGAGAAACCTGCTTCTAGAGACTAAAAAATGTAGTTTGATTTATCTAGCCTAAAAGCAGATAGTAGGAGAAAAGGCCCCTGTACGTTGTGTTGACAAGTTTCTAAAGTGGCTCTCTATATGTGCACACCTTTGGGTCACCACAGTGTGTTTCCTTTCATGTACAGGTAATATGATTTGAGTTTAAATTTTCTACCTTAACATGTAGTGCTTTGTGTTGAATACATCAGTTGTGTTTTACACAGAGTTTTCTCTTAAAAGGCTTTGTGTAAAGTTAACATACAGATTTTCCTACAGACTCCTATTATAACTTTCAGAGATACAGCCTTAAAAATTTTGGCCCTGCCGGGTGTGGTGGTGCACACCTATAATCCCAGCCACTTGAGAGGCTGAGACATGAGGATTTTAAGTTTGAGGCCAGCCTCAGCAACTTAGTGAAGCCTTGTCTCAAAAAATAAAAAGAGCTGGGGATGTAGCTTAGTGGTAAAGTACCCCTGGATTAAGTCCCCAGGGCCAAAAGAAAAAAGCCGTTTCCTAAAAGATGTGTTTTATTCATGTTCTTAGAGTAAATTGATACCAAGTTGTGAGCTCTCTTATGCAACAATGTTTTTCTAAATGGTTTATATACATAGAGGTCATTAGAGCCAACACCCTTTCCCAGATGCATTTTAAGGTTTAAATTAGAAATTTTCTTAAAATTCAATTGAAAGTTGGCTAGTAAAACAGTTAGTCCATGAAACATTCTGACTATGCTAAGGTACAGCCCATATTTATTTAACTAAAGTCAAAGAGCTTTTGAGTTTAAAAGATGCAGCGTAGATAGTGGTTTAGAGTTCAGGCTCTAAAACCAGTCAAGAAGACAAGTCATTTAACTTTCCTGAGCCTGTTTCCTCGTTGTAAAACAGGGATGATAATAGTAACTACCTCAGGGTTGTTGTAAGGATTAAATGAGGTAATGTTTATAAGATACTTGGCTCAAGTGTGTAGCACACAATGGCACTCCATAACTGTTAACTACTATTATCATTAACACCTAATCCAGGAATGTACAACAGAATCCTTTAGGGGTTTTTTTAAGAAAAACTGATGAATTAGCCCCATTCCAGATCAGAATTCCCAGTGGGGTGAGATCTCAGCCAGTGTGTTTTCAAAGAATCTTGCCAGGTGTTTGACATACCCAACACTGTCTGAAGACTGGCAGTGTCCTTTTCTTCACAGATTACGAAAGTAGAGGAGAGGATGGTTAAGTTACTTGAGCATTATCTCAACAGTTAATGACAGGGCCAAGACTGAGTTCAGGTCTTCTGACTCGTGGTGGTGGGCTCTCACCATACCTGCTGCCTTGTGAGGCACTGCAAAAAAAGTGACTCGGCTAGACAATCAGTGTGCATAGCGCCGCACACTTTCTAAAGCACAGGCTCCCGGCACACTCTGACCTTAGGAGCTTGAATGTTGGGAAATGGCAACGCTAGCAGGACAGGCGTTCAATAGAACTCGAGCTTAAAAGATCATTCGGGGTCATTCTTTTGGACTGACCTCACCAACAGCAGTCTGCACTTTGTAGTAAAGGAATATCAACTTAAAGTTTTTTTGTTTTTTTTTTTTAAACTAGTCCTACATTCCTTTTTCTTAAACAACTTTATTGTTCAGTATCATTTTAATGACTGAGATAATGTATATGAAAGCACTTTGAGAAAGTATCAAATATAATATAACCATAAGGCGGTATTATGAATGTCTGTGTAGAAAACATTTCACTAGTGCTGATTGACCTAAAGTCTTTTACCTGTGGGGGACCTGAAACTGCGGCTATGTGAAGAATTGCCTCTGTAATTTATCACATTTATAAATATGAAACTACTACATGAATATATGCAGGTATAGCACATGTTTTGCTAAAGTGGTAGTTCAGAGCTGAATAGCTTCAGGAAAACTTGGGACCAACTAATTTTGATCTTTACAAAGTAATGACGTATACCTGGCTTCAGAATACAGAAGCTCTTCCGGGGACCTTGGCTCAAGAAGGATGAGGCCTCTTACTCTTGAACATTTGTCCATGACCTGCCTAGCCACTGGCATCCTAAGTGTGGTGGAGCAGACTTGTTACCTGTTGGTGTTGACAGTGTCTTTTTTAACCTACGTCCTGTGTGGTTTTGTGGTGGGAGAATGGATGGGGCTGGATGGCCATAGATCCAGTGCATTAGGGTATTACTTTTTTAGGATTTCCTACGAGTTGTGACATTGACATTTATCATCTTTGTTTTTATCCCAAGAAGAGTAGGTGAACTTAATTTACCTGTTAGATTATCAAATACTGAAGAGTTAATTGCAGCAGCGGCTCCTTTGGTCACAGCTGCGCTTCATCTGATCCCCACTCGCCCTTCCACTTGCGCTTGCAGTCACCTGTTCCACCTGGACCTGGGGGTCTGCCTTCATGCCTCAGGCATCTGCTATGACCAGTCCTTTTTAATTAAGTAGGTGGGTTTAAGTTTCCTTTCACGTATCGATGGACTCCAGTCTGTAGTTCTTAGCTTCTGTCAAGCCAGTAGCCTAGCTTCCTTAAGAATGCCTGCTTCAGTGTGTGGGCAGGTGAGAGAACCAGAGAAGGGCAGCTCCAAGGGCACCTACCTGTACCTTCCATGTGACGACCTGGGCAAACTGCTGGCAACCACAGCCTCATGGGAGAGGCCAGGTCTTGGGCTGGTTCTAAAACTTCTCTGAATAGTCCGGATGTCTCTGTCTTTCGTATAGAGTTCCAGTTTTCTAACTTGCAGACTTTTCAAAGTCTAACGATTAAAGGCTAGCCTTGTCGGGTGTGGGTGCCAGTCAGTAGCACCTGGTGGCTGTTGCTGCCGTGTTAAGCACAACTCCACTGCCATCCTGCACGCTTCTTAGTAAGGAAGCATGGGCAGGTTTCAGGGCCAGGGACCGGGCTGCCTGTGGCTCCAGCTGGCTCAGCCCCAGCCTGCCTTGTGTGTGGTTTCCTGTCTGCACAGATGGGCTTCTCCCGTGGGGCTGCTGCTTTCCATGCCCTCTCCAAGGTGTGTGCTCTATCTTGAGTGTATGCAAGGTGGTATTTCTTTTGTTTCTGACTCATGATCCTAGATGTATAGGCCAGGAAATTAGGAAGCTCTCCACCCTTGTAATTGGGATAAAAGAAGATCAAGTGCTGCTCCCTGGGTAAGGAGGCCTACAGCAGGTATCTTGATTCTAAGCTGACTTGGAGCGGCAGAGGTCATCCGTAGAAATTTGTGCCTTCAAAGATGGGTTTATGATTTTTGCAATGGAATAGATGTGTTTGCTGGGTTGTCATGATGATTGAACTAGGTCTGGTAGACATGGGCTTCAGTGGGGCTCAAAGCCTCGGGCGGCGAGACTTGGCCTCTGGAGGGCTTCTGCTCACATCCAGCACTGAATGGGCAGATTGCTGTGGGTTTCTCCAT
The DNA here is from genome assembly GCA_004024805.1 of Geosciurus inauris. Classification (NCBI taxonomy): domain Eukaryota; kingdom Metazoa; phylum Chordata; class Mammalia; order Rodentia; family Sciuridae; genus Geosciurus; species Geosciurus inauris. Next base: position 9,516 of record PVHX01004344.1, on the reverse strand, counting down.
CCTGCTGAGAGCCCAGGGAAGGGAGCTCTTCCTGGACCCTGCCCTTCCTCCAGATGCATGCACTTCTTTCCTTCTGTGTACAGCTACAAATATGAAAGTGTTTACCTCTCCTAGAAAAAAAAAGTCTTTTCACCTCCCCATAACTAAACAGACTGAACACAATAGCGAAGCCCTTTCACCTGGGACAGAGTTGATAGATGGCACGGTGAGTGGGTCTTCAGAGCTGCAGGTCTCATCAGGGGAAACAGTGTTTACTTTAAGTTGAAAGGCTAGGCACCATCTTGTCCTCAGACCAGACTGTGTTTAAGGCAGAATTGTGATACCTGAAATCAGTGTTCTGGGAGATTCTTTTTTCATCATTGTAAGAGCACATTTCAGGGTCGTTTAAGTCACTGCAAGCCACTGAGCTGTGCACACAGAGCTTGAGTTCTCTGAACATCCTCCTTAACCCTTTAAGACGTGGTAAAGGCAAATTGTCAAACACTAGCAAGCTTTATGAAAGGAAATGTAGGAGTTCTTTGGTTGGAACTGGGTTAAATTTGCTTCTGAGCCTCAGAATAGGAGGTTTAAGTCATGTTTAGGTACCATAAAATTTAGTTGGAGAAGAGGACTTGTGCTTAATACATTTTTTCCACATATGGAGACCTAATTTTCAGCAATTATTATACAACAAAAATAGATAAGCCAAATAAATTTATTCTTGTTTAGAAATTAATTGCAGGACGCTGCGGTGTGTAGGGTCATTGGTAATAAATTCCAAGTACTGCTCTGTCATTCGAAAGTACCACACTATGTATTGTGAGTGGCAAGAATGCCAAAAGAAAGAGCTGCTCCTGATAGATGGGGGTGCCATAAACCAGCTTTCTTCCATTTTGACAGCCAGTTTTCCTCTGGCCACTTGGACTCCACTATGAGAAGAATTTTCTGAGATCTTGAGAAATCACCTTGATTAGGCTGACTGTCTTTCAGGGAAATTATTATTCAGAAATAGAACAGTGAGGTACTTACCTTGTAGTTTCTAGGGCCTGTGTCTGAAACCCTCACCTCTCAGATCCATGCAGTGGGCACATGTCTGAGTCTGTAAGTACACGTGCACTGTTGCGCCCACTCACTGAGAAGCAGGGGTGAACGTGAAAGGGAGTGAATCACCTCTTGCCTTGTGGACGGAGGCAGTGGCGTGGTTGGTGTGTTGGCCACCAACAGGCTGGCTGAGCTGTTGATGCAGACGCAAGCCCGTCTTCCTTACAGACCCTGCACTTTCCCTTCTTTGCATTCTGATTTTGTAATGACTATCAGTGGAGAAACCCCAATTTTGTGCTTGCTTGGTAAAAATAAATTTGAACATTTTATGGTGGTTGACAGAACTTTGTCCTGAAACATGCTAATTCAGATTTAAAAAGTGTTCAATGTTTATACCAAAGGTTATGCTCTGCAGGTGTGTGGTGCACAGAGGGTGGTGAGGTCTGGAGCCTCCGGTGCTGGGTGTTTTGCTACGGGACACAGTGCACAGTGAGACAATATGGGATTTAACTGAAAACATGTCAATCATGGGTCACACTACCAGTGTTGTCGGGTATTCGTTCTTTATTGTTATTGTAAGATATTTTCAATTGTTTTGTTTTTCTAATTTAATCCTCTCACTCTGTTGTCTGACTGTGAACTGCTAACAGTGTTAAACTTGATGTAAATAAACGATGCCCTTGAAAGGGACTGCTCTCTGCCTGTCGTCTCACGAGGTTTGCAAGTTGTGTTTTGTTTTAAATAAAGGTTGCAATATTTTATTGACAAAGTGAGCTTGAGGTTGCAGTGTTTCTCCCATGGTTTTAATTGACAGGAAATCTAAGCAGAATTTCTCTTTACATAAAATAAATGTCATCTTTAAAGTAAAGAAGTTGATTTTAGCAAGCGTCCCTCTGGTGTGCTCTGGGGGGAGGGGTAAACCTCATCTTCTGGTGGACCATAGTTTTTACGTAAGGCCTGGAGCCCAGGCTGGTGTACATAAGGTAGGTAGTGTGGGCCTTCAACATGAGATGACTGTGAAAGCAAACCTGATTCTCTCAAAATCCATTCTGAGCCGGGCGCGGTGGCTCAAGCCTGTAATCCCAGCACTTAGGGAGGCTGAGACAGGAGAATCGCAAGTTCAAAGCCAGCCTCAGCAACGGCGAGGCGCTAAGCAAGCAACTCAGTGAGACCCTGTCTCTACATAAAACACACAAAAAAATAGGGCTGGGGATGTGGCTCAGTGGTCGAGTGCCCCTGAGTTCAATCCCTGGTACCAAAAAAAAAAAAAAAAAAAAAAATCCATTCTGTTGAAAACACCTAATAAGTTCTAAAAATATTTTGAGCCAAAGTAACATAAATAGATAAATATAGACATATGAGGGAATTTTTTTTTTAAACTTGGGTGCTTTACTACTGAGCCACATCCCCAGCCCTTTTGATTTTTTTCTTTGGGATAGAGTCTAAGTTGCCCAGACCGACCTTGAAATTATGAGCTTCTTGCCTTAGCATCCTGAGTCACTGGGATTACAGGTGTGCACCACTGCATTCGGCTCTATTTTTAATTAACAAATGATTGTATGTATTTATGGGATATACTATACTGCAGTGTTTCAGTGTGTGTATGCATTATATGATGATCAAATCAGGGTATTTAGACTGTCCATGACCTAGTGGATTTATGAGCATTTGGGAGCATTCAAAATCCTCTCCTGCTTGGGAATATTCGGTACAGTATTGCTAACCATGGTCACTCTACTGTGCAACAGAACACCAGGACTTGTCTTTCCTCTGTAACTACAACTTTGTAGCTATAACCATGGACCAATATCTCACTACCTCCCTTCCCCAGCCTCTGGTGACTCCTCCTCTACTCTGTTCCTATGAGATGAGCTGCTTTACCTCCCACGAATGAGGGAGATGATGCAGTGTCTGTCTGTCTAGTGTCGGGCTTATTTCAGTTACCATAATGTCCTCCAGGCTTATTTATGTTGGTATAAATGACAGGATGTTGCTGGGTGCAGTGGCACATGCCTGTAATCCCAGCCACTTGGGAGGCTGAGGCAGGAGGATCACAAATTCAAACCCAGCCTCAACAATTTAGCAATGCTCTAAGCAATGTGTAGAAACCCTGTCTCAAAATAGAAAATGAAAAAGTCTGGGGAAGTGGCTCAGTGGTTAAGTGCCCCTGGGTTCAGTGCCTGGTAACCCCCCGTTCCAAAAAAAAAATGAGGTGCCATTGTTCTCCTGAAAATTTTTCCATCGTATTTCTACCACATTTCCTCAATCCTTTCAGCCATTGATTGTAAACTTAGGTCGATTCCATCTCTTGGCTACTGTGAATAGTGCTGCCATAAACATTAGAGTGTGGATACCTCTTCAAGATACTGGTGTAATTTTCTTTGGATATATACCCAGTAGTGGGATCACTGAATTACAGAATTCTATTTTAAATTTATATATGTGTGTATATGATGTTTTTCCAGCCTTCCCAAAGAATATATGTACATTTGAATATTACACATTACAATGTATTTAAAGCAGTCCTGTTGAAAGTGCATTTAAACATTTCTTTAAAAAATTATTACTATTGCTGGGCACGGTGGCACACGCCTGTAATCCCAGCACTTTGGGAGGCTAAGACAGGGAGAACCGCAAGTTCAAAGCCAGCCTCAGCGATGGCGAGGCGCTAAGCACCTCAGTGAGACCCTGTCTCTACATAAAACACAAAATAGGGCTGAGGATGTGGCTCAGTGGTTGAGTACTCCTGAGTTCAATCCCCAGTACAAAAAACAAAAATTATTTTTGCAGTACTAAGGCTGGAATGCAGGTGTCACACATGCTAGGTGGGACACTGAGTTGTATCCGCAGCACTTTTCTTTTTGTGGTATTGGGGATTGAACCCAGGGACACTGAACCACTGAGCTTACATACTCAACCTTTTTATTTATTTATTTTTTAGTTGTAGGTGGACACAATACCTTTTATTTATTTTTATGTGGTGCTGAGTATTGAATCCAGTGCCTCACATGTGCTAAGCAAATGCTCTACCACTGAGCTACAATCCCAGCCCCATATACTCAATGAGCACTTTATTTTGAGACAGGGTTTTGCTAAATTTCCTAGGCTGCAGATTGGCCTTGAACTTTAAATCCTCCTCCCTTAGTCTCTCAACAGCCATGCACCACCACACCTGGCTGTATGTATGTATGTATGTGCTGGGGATCTAACCAGGGTACCTTCCTTCTGCGCTACATCCCCAGCCCTTTCTATTTATTTTTTTTATTTTGAGACAGTCTCACTAAGTTGCCGAGAGCCTCACTAAATTTGCTAAAGCTGGCCTCCAATTTGTGATCCTCCTGACTCAGCCTCCTCAGTCACTGGAATTACAGGCACACACCATCATGCCCAGCCCTTTTAAAAATTTTTTTTTTTAATATTTTTTTAGTTGTAGTTGGACACAATATCTTTATTTGTATGTGGTGCTGAGGATCGAACCCGGTGCCTCATGCATGAGAGGCAAGCACTCTACCACTGAGCTACAATCCCAGCCCCCTTTTTAAATTTTTGAGATGGGATCTCACCAGGTTGCCCAGGCTGGCTTCAAACTTGAGATCCTCTTGCCCCTGCCTCCCAAGTATCTGGGATTATTAAGCATGTGCCACCATTCCTGGTGAAAATGCTCTTTTTTTAATTATTAAATTTTTAAAGTTTTTAACTGATACATAAAATTGTACATACCTATGGCATACCATTACTGTTTTGATACATGTATACATTATGGAATGTTTAAATTCAGTTAAACACATCTGACTCCTCAAATATCATTTTTCTTTTTCTTTTTTGGTACCAGGGATTGAACTCAGGGTTGACCACTGAGTTCATTGGCCACTGAGCCACATCCCCAGCCCTATTTTGTGTTTTATGTAGAGACGGGGCCTCACTGAGTTGCTTAGTGCCTTGCCGATGCTAAGGCTGGCTTTGAACTCGTGATTCTCCTGTCTCAGCCTCCCAAAGTGCTGGGATTAAACGTGTGCGCCACTAAGCCCAGCTCAAACATCATTTTTTTTTTTTTTAACTTTTTGAGGTTATAGATCAGACAGAATGGCTTTATTTTATTTATTTATTTTATTTTTTTAATATGGTGCTAGGGATGGAACCCAGTACCTCTCGCATGCTCGCATGCTAGGCAAGCGCTCTGCCACTGAGCTACAGCCCCAGCCCTCACACATCATTTTTTACAGTGAAAACATTCAAAATTCTTTGGGCTCATTGAAACATACAGTACTTTTTATTAAATTTTTCTATTTTTTTAGTTGTAGATGGACACAGTATCTTTCTTTCTTTATTTTGGTACTGGGGATTGAACTCAGGGGTACTTGACCACTGAGCCACATCCCCAGCCCTATTTTGTGTTTCATGTAGAGACAGGGTCTCACTGAGTTGCTTAGCGCCTCGCCGTTGCTGAGGCTGGCTTTGAACTCGCGATTCTCCTGTCTCAGCCTCCCTAAGTGCAGGGATTACAGGATTGAGCCACTGCGCCGGGCTATTTATTTATTTTTATGTGGTGCTCGAACCCAGTGCCTCACGCATGCTAGGCAAGCGCTCTGCCGCTGAGCGCAATCCCAGCCCCAGTACTTTTTTGGTAGGGGGTGGGTTTGTTTTTCTATAGTCCCCTTACCATGCAATAGCACACCAGAACTTCCACTCCTAACTATAACTCAGCACCTTTGATCGACCTCTCCCCATCCTGGCCTCTGTTTCTCTTTCCAGCCTCTGGCCACCACCATCCTACCCCTCCCTGCTTCAAGATCAACTTTCAGATTCCGGGTGAGCGCGCCGTACTTGACCCTGCTTGGCTTACTTCACCTAGCGCAGTGATCTCCAGTCCCATCCGTGTTATTCCAAATGATGGAATTCCATTGCTCTCACGGTTGGTGGAACAGTATTCCATCGTGTCTACATTTTCTCCATCAGTTGATAAACACCTTGATTATTTCCATTTCTTGGCTGTCGTGAACAGTGCTGCAGTCAGCATTGGAGCGTGGATGTCTCCAGGACACACTGATTTTATTTGCTTTGGATATATGCCCAGGAGTGGGACTTCTAGATCATACAGTAGTTCTGTTTTTAATTTTTTGAGAAACCTCCACAGTCTGCCACAATGGTTGTACTAGTTTATATTCCCACCAAGAACTTGCCAGGGTTCCCTCTTCTCTGCATCCTTATCTTTGAGCTTTTGGTAACAAATGGCCTCTTTACTAGAGTGAGAGGATGGCTCCTTGTGGCTTTGATTCACGTTTCTCTGTTGATCAGCCCTGTCAGCCATGCTGAGCACTTTTTTTGGTACTGGGGATTGAACTCAGGGACACTTTACCACTGAGCCACATCCCCAGCCCTATTTTGTGTTTTATGTAGAGACAAGGTCTCACTGAGTTGCTTAGCGCCTCGCCCTTGCTGAGGCTGGCTTTGAACTCGCAATTCTTCTGTCTCAGCCTCCCAAAGTGCTGGGATTACAAGCGTGAGCCACCGCGCCTGGTTCATGTTGAGCATTTTTTTTCATGTACCTGTTGGTCACTTCTTTGTGTGTGGGGTTGGGGCGTTGAATGCAGGGCTGTCTATCTCTGAGCTACATCCCAGCCTTTTTTATTTTTGAGACGAGAGTCTCTCTAAATTGATGAGACTGGCCTGGAACTTGCGACCCACCTGCCTCAACCTCCTGAATTGCTGGGGTTACAGGCATGTACCACTGAGCCCAGCTCTTTGTCATCTTTTGAGAAATGTCTGCTCAGATTTTTGTGCTCATTTTTGAATTGGATTATTTGTTGAGCTGCTAGCAATCTTTCTATACTCTGGATATTAGCCTTACATCAGGTGAATAGTTTGTAAATACATTCTTCCATTCTATAGATTGTCCCTTCACTCTGTTGGCTGCTTCCTTTGTTGTATAGAAGCTTGGTTTGATATAATCCCAATTGTCCATTTTTGCTTTTGTTTTTACTTCCTGTGCTTTCGAGGGTCTTATCCAAAAAAAACAAAAAAAAAAAAAAAAAAAACCCCTTGCCCAATCTAACATCTTGGAGCCTTTCCCTTGTTTTCTAGTTTCAGATTTTACATTAAGTCCTGGATCCATTTTGAGTTGCTTTTTGGATATGGTGAGAGATGAGAATCTAGTTGTACACATGGATGTCCAGGTTGCCCAGCGCCATTTATTGCAGACACTGCCCCTTTCCTCGTGTCTTTTGGGGCACATTTGCCAAATTTAGTTGGCTGATGCAAGTGTGTGGATTTATGTCTGTGTTCTTGCTTCTGTTCCGCTGCTCTCTGAGTCTGTTTTATGTCAATACCATGCCATGCTGTTTTGGTTACTGTAGCTTTGTAATATATTGTGAGTTCAAGTATTGTGATACCACAAGTCTTGTTCTTTTTACTCAAAATTGCTTTGGCTGATCGTAGTTCCATGCAAATTTTAGTATTTATTTGTTTCTGTGAAGAATGTCATTGGTATTTTGACAGGGATTGCATTGATTCCATAGTATGGACGTTTAACAATATTAAGTCTTGCTGTCCATCAGCATGGTAGAATTTGTCTTCAGTTGCCGGGCGCGGTGGCTCACGCTTGTAATCCCAGCACTTAGGGAGGCTGAGACAGGAGAATCACGAGTTCAAAGCCAGCCTCAGCAATGGCGAGGCGCTAAGCAACTCAGTGAGACCCTGTCTCTACATAAAACACAAAATAGAGCTGGGGATGTGGCTCAGTGGTCGAGTGCCCCTGAGTTCAATCCCCAGTAAAAAAAAAAAAAAAAAAAAAAAGAATTTGTCTTCAGTTTTTTTCATTAATATTCTCTAGTTTTCAACATAGAGATATTTCACCTCCTTAGTTACATTTATTCCTAAGTATTTTAACTTGATTGGGGAAATACTGTCCACAAGATTGTTCTCTTTATTTCTTTTTCAGAACAGTTTGCTATTGTTGTATAGAAATACTACTAAAGCCAGCATGGCGGTACACGCCTATAATCCCAGCTACTTGGGAAACTGAGGCAGGAGGATCCTAAGTTCTAAAGCCAGCCTGGGCAACTTAGCGAGACATTGTCCGAATAAAAAACTAAAAAGGCAGCTCAGTGGTAGAGCACTTTCCTAGTATGTGTAGGAACATGGGTTCAATCCCCATTATCACACACACCAAAAACACTACTGATTTTTCTGTGTTGACTTTGTATCCTGCAACTTTACTGAATTTATTCTTTTTTTAAAAAAAAATTGTAGTTGTAGATGGACAGAACGCCTTTATTTTTTGTTTATTTTTATGTGGTGCTGAGGATCGAACCCAGTGCCTCACACAAGCTAGGCAAGTGCTCTGTCACTGAGCTACAGCCCCAGTCCTGAATTTGTTTATTCTAACATTTGGCTGTTTTTTTGTTTGTTTTGTTAGGGGATTCTTTAGGGTTTTCTCTAAGATCCTGTTTTCTAGCTGGGCGCAGTGGCGCAAGCCTGTCATCCCAGCACTTAGGCTGAGACAGGAGAATCGCGAGTTCAAAGCCAGCCTCAGCAACGGCGAGGCGCTAAGCAACTCAGTGAGACCCTGTTTCTACATAAAACACAAAATAGGGCTGGGGATGTGGCTCAGTGGTCGAGTGCCCCTGAGTTCAATCCCTGGTACCAAAAAAAAGAAAAATATCCTGTTATCTGCAAACAGTGATAGTTTAACAACTTCCTTTCTAAGTTGGATGCCTTCTCTTTCTTTCTTGTGCCTGATTGCTCTGGCTAGGACTCCCAGGACTATGTTGAATAGACATAAAAGGATGTATCCTTTTCTTGTTCTGGATCATATGGGAAAAGCTTTCAGCATATTACCTATGGACTTGTGGTATATGGCCTTTATTGTTGAGAAGGTGCATTTCTTCTGTACCTAATTTGTTGGGAGTTTTTCTCATGAAGGGATGTTGAATTTGTCAAATGATTTTTTTTCTACATCTATTGAAGGGATCATATGGTTTTTGTCCTTCTTTCCGTTGATGTGATGAATCACATTTATTGTTTTGCACATGTTGAACCACCTTGCATTCCTGGGGTGAATCTTACCTGATCATGGCAGATGATCTCTTTAATGTGCTATTGAATGTGGTTTTGTAGTTTTTGTTTTTTTAAAATTTTTGTGTCTATGTTCCTCAGAGTTATTGGCCCCTAGTTTTCTTTTATTGTTGTATCTTTGTCTGGTTTTGGTACAAGAAAAGTATGAGACTCATAGAATGAGTTTAGGAATATACCCTCCTCTTCAGGTTTTTGGAGTAGTTTGACTAAAATTGGTGTTAGTTCTTTTTTTTTTTTTTTTTGGTACCAGGGATTGAACTCAGGGGCACTCGACCACTGAGCCACATCCCCAGCCCTATTTTGTGTTTTATGTAGAGACAGGGTCTCACTGAGTTGCTTAGCAGCCTCGCCATTGCTGAGGCTGGCTTTGAACCCGCGATTCTCCTGTCTCAGCCTCCCTAAGTGCTGGGATTACAGGCTTGA